>PVKY010006064.1:0-16470 GCA_004027775.1 Bradypus variegatus
ACAGACCCAGATGTGACAGCCACCAGCAGCCCCCGTGGTAACACTGTGGGAGGGGAGCACAGCACCAAGAACATAACACGCAGCAGAGCTACATATTTGAATGCAGTTAAAGGGGGAATTTTAGGTTGTATATATGTTACCACAAAAAAAATAAAAAACATAGGACTGTATAGCAAGCGGTGAGCCCTAAAGTAAACTATGGACTATAATCAATGCTATAATTATAATAATTTTGTTTAATCAATTGTAACAAAGTTACTGCACTTTGTGTATAGAGGGAGGTATTTTAGTGTCTTTGGCTGCTCCAGCAAATGCCACGAAATGGGTTAGGATACACAATGGGAGTTCATTCGTTCACAGTTTTGAGGTTAAGAAAAAGTCCAAAGTTAAAGAGATGCTTTTCTCCCCAGTGCTGTTGAGTTCTCCCCAAAGCACGTGGCGATGTCTCCTGGCCTCTCCCTTCTCTTCCAGGTTCCACTGATGTTCAGCTTCTGGATGCTCCCTGAGTGACACTCCCTCTCTCTCTCCGTCTCTCTCCCTATCTCTCTCTCAATCTCTATCTATCTCTATCTCTACCTCTCTGTCTCTCTATTTCTAGCTCTCTCTCTGAATTTTTCTGCTTATAGAGGAATCTGGTAACAGGACTACGGCCCACCCTGAATGAGCTGGGCCACACCTTAACTGAAGTAGCCTCATCACAGGGTCCTGTTTGCACTGGGTCCACACCCGCAGGAATGGATTAGATTTAGGAGTGTTTCTCTGGGGGACATTCAGCTCCAAGCCACCACAAGGGTCTATGGAAACTCTGTATTTTCCATATGGTTTTTCTATAACCTACAAATTCTCTAATAAATACATATTTTTAAAAGGCAAAATATATAAATATTCAAGGTGCTGTAGGGTGAAAATTTGGGGAGAATCAAAACCCCATGTGGCGGACTTGGCCTTACGGAAAGTTCCCTGAGTTTCCAGCAGGTATCAGGAGACTTGCAGGGTCAAGAAAGCAGTTTGAGGGGGGCCTAACCGCAGGAAGGTACGACTTTCTCATGGAGGTGAGCAGCCTCTCTGCAAAGCACAAGTTCTCAGGGAGTCAACCCACTTCTGCCTCTCACCGGCCCACGGGGTATCTGTCTTTCTCCCCAGAGACTGCGCAGCTTCTGTGTGACTCCCAGTAAGGAGCCCCCACAGCCCTGCCTTGCCACCTCCTCCCCAGGGTGGGGGGAGTTGAGGTCGCCAGCGTGGAGCATCTTATTCGTCGGGACTTTCTGTCTGACTGGGTGAACTAGAGAATCCCACAGAACCCCAGCAGAGCCACCCTCAACAGTTGCTCTTGCTCCTTGTTCTCACATTACGTAAATTATTATGCACTTAATTTCCCTAGAGCTGAAAAGCCTTGTGGTGAACAAGCTACGGCCATTCTAAGCTGGTTCTCACCTTGCCATTGATTCTGCTCAGTCCCCATCTAGGCTTTCAATGTGACTGCAGCACACAGGGGTCAGCTGCAAAACCAGACATCGGACTCACGAGAATATTGTGTTAAGCCTGGGCAGGACCCCATGGTATCAAAGAGCCAAGGAGCACATCCACTAACTAAGCGGCAAAACAGGAATATTCTACTAGTAAGCTCAGAATTTGTTATTTGGCCAAATCCTGTGGTTCTGTGTGGTCAAAGGCACATGTCATGGGGCCATGGTTGAGGTAGAGTCTCGATAATTCACCATGTGTTGAGGCAGAGCCTAATATGCTACATAGATGGGCCAAGAAGACAGAGGGTTGACTTCCCCGAGAATTCTCTGTCAAACAAATATGGCATATTTCCTTCACTTTCTCTAAAGAAGGTGAAAGAAGAACAAGTGACACGTTTTTAAAGAGGGTAATTTGAGAGATGATCTTTTCTTTGAACTCAATGTATTCATGAACTCTACAGCCATCCTGTTTTGGAAATAAAGAAATGTGATGTAAATGAAGGTCATGGTAGGATAACAGAATTCCAAAGAAAACCCAAGTAGCAGCAGAGAATTCTCTGTAGAGAGGAAATTGGATGCCTACAACCAACCAGCAAAGATTAGCAGAAAGCCAGGGCGTGGACAGAGCAGGTGGGAGAGAGAACGCCCCACACAGGGGGACAGAGTCAGCCTGGATGGGACCTGGGCTTTGCCTGTGACCACAGGGTCTCGGTTAGGATGACAGCTGCCCCGGTTTGCCTGAGACTGTCACAGTCTTGTTACCAAAATTCCATGTTCCCATGTACTTGGGGACTCCTCGGTCCTGGGAATACCAGGATGTGGGCCACCCCCACCCTGCCCTCACTGAAAAGGACTCTGGAAGAGCAAGGACCCCCAGGCTCAAGTTTCCCCCAGGTCCCTTCTTGTCCACCACGGTGACTAAGGAAACTGCCTGAAGGCCACCTATGATTTTTGGTCCTACTCAACTGATCACCTCCTCTGCTTTCTAAATCCTCTGAAGTAAAACCAGGCCAGGGTTGGGTGTTCCTAGTAGAAGTGAAGCTTTGTCCCAGGTGCTCTGATGAGGACTCCCCTTACCATGGCCAGGAACACACCTGAACAGCGACACCTGGGGAGAGGCACCTATCGTTTGGACAGTCAGTCCAGTGTGTAGCCATTTCAGGGTTTTCCCATGAAAGAGAGAGGGATGTCCAGTGACTTCTCAGAGTCCTGGAGGGACATCCACAGGCCAGAAGGATGGAAGGGGGGCTCAAGGCTCCACTTACACTTTCTCTTACATCCTTGCAGACCTTTGGTTTGATATAAACATGTGGTCTAAGCCCTGGGGACCCAAGGGAAGGGGCTTCCATTCCTCCTGCAGCTCCTCTCCAGAACATCGGAGCAAGTCCCCACCAGCCACTATGAAGCACAGGGTTCTCGGGGTCCTTCAGTCCACAGCAGAGAAGCTTCATTCAGAGGCCAATGAGGAGCCTGCAGCTCCCCGTCCTGGACTCCTCTCTCCTGCCTTCCCCTGGGATGGGGACAGTGTGACCAGTTCTGCAGACGAATCTTCACCATCTGCATTGCTGCTCGGCCTATCGGTGCAGGATGGGGCGGAACCGCAGTGAGCTCTCCCTGCCTGTTGGAGCCCACTGGGGGTACGGAGGCTTCTGGGGTCACACTGCACTTAGCACTAGATGAGAGAGGGGGACTATGGAGGGGCCTCAGATGGTGCCAAGAAGCCAGTGTGGGGCACATTGAGAGAAACCCTCTGGACCACTGTGGTAGGAGCACCTTGGAAACAAGACATCCAGCAGCTGTGCCCCACGGCATTGGGGAAGGATGTCCCATGTCAATCTGTTTCCTCACTCAGATTCCAGAGTCCTCACCAAAGAAACACTGGAGACTGATCATATTTTTGTTTATTTCACCATCAACCTCTGATTTCTGGCACAAATTGTTACAGCTTAATTTTATTGGAGTGACCATGCCAGGTTCAGTTAACACATTTATAGGTTTCCCTTGAACTTGTGGTTCTTTAAAAAAAAAAAAACATTCTGCTGTATCAGTGGTGCCCAAATGTGACAGATCTTTGGGTCACCTACAAAGCTTTATGGAACAGAGAATCCTGAGCCCATGTCCAGGATTTGGAGTCTCTCTGTCCGCAGAGGACTCTGATGGTCAGCCAGGTTTTGGAACCACCATGCTGAACAGGCAGCTTGGTGGACGGTGCTTTACAACTAGGGGAATAAAGGCTTAACTCAACTCCCAATGTCTTGTGTGCATGTGTGTGTATGTGTGTGTGCATGTGTGTGTGAGTGGGCATGGGTATGTGTGTGCATGTGTGTCCATGCATGTGTGTGGTTGTATGTGTGCACATGTGTGCTTGTATGTGAGTGAACATGAGTGTGTGTGCACATATGTGAGAGTGCATGGGTGCATATATGTGAGTGGGCATGGATGTACATGTGTGCATGTGCCCATGTGTGTAAGTGTGCATGTGTAACCATGGGTATGCACATGTGTGTGGCTGTGCATGGTTCTATGTGTTCCTATGTGTGTGTGCATATGTGTGAGTGGGCATGGGTGTATATTTACTTGCATCCATGTGTGCACATGTGTTGGAATGTGCATAGGTGTACATGTGTTTATATGTGCCCACATGTGTGCATGTGTGCGTGTGTGTGTGTGTGTGTGTTTGGTGGGGGTGGTTTTTTTTTTCCTACCCAGAAGAAAAAAAAACTTCTGAGTTTATAAACCAACCACCCCAGATCCTGCTACAAGGACCGAGGAAAGGTTTAAGGGATGTGTTCTTTGTGAAGAATGCAGTGACCACTGGACAGTCATAGAGAACAGTGACCTTGATGTGGTCACAGCTGCTGTCATAGACTCTTCTCAGTCTTTGATCTCCTGACTTCTGAATTTGCTCTGTGATCCGTGGCTTGGCAGGTGAAGAGAGCCCCCCACTAGAGTGGCTGGACCCTTGCTGCCCAGCCTCCTGGGATGTGGCCTTAACCATCCCCTTCCTTTGCACCTCCCAGAATCTGCTGTAGTGCCAGGCGTCTGCACCCAGAGCACGCAGGGACACTGCTCTAGCGCTGGGCCTGAGACCCAGCTGCTGCGGAGCTGCTCTACCTGGTCTAACAGCAGCTCTACCTGGTCCAAAACAGCACACGCTTCCAGGTGCCACTGCCGCTTGTGGCACCAATTGCTGACGGCTGTTGAAGTCTCCTCATCAGCCCTTCCACCACAGAGCCCCCGCAAATACTCATGTTGTCCCAGACATTGTCATATGAAACACTGTGAACAAAACCCAAGCACTGCCCACGGCTGCCCTCAACCCTGAGCTCCTTCAAGCACACGGCGGAGGGGAGGGTAAGTTTGGCCCCTCGCCTCACTGCTCCCACATGACTTCGGGGGGCATTGGGATGAGATGCTTCCAGGAGCTTTAGGCAAGCTTTCTCGTTCAGATCAATTGCATCTCTTTAATCCCAAACATCTATGGCTATGTCTATATGAACATGTACTTCTCTTTTAGAACCAAAACAACGCTGGTTATTTTTCTTCAAGGTTTGCATGATTTAAAAAAAAATTTGCTGTAAGAGCATGAGTTTATTCATTTATTGCTAAGGGTTTTGTAGCCCAGACATAAACAAGGTTTAGCCTATTTGTATTTCCACAATTAAAAGAAAATGAGCCTCTTATTTAAACTATGCATTTTATAACTTGAAGACAAACTGCTGCTATTTCTGCTTCACTAGAAACGGTGCGGTAGGAGCATCACCCTCCACTCTGCTGCCAGACATTACACAGGGAATACACAGCTCTCCGGATCCCAAGCTCACACCCCAGCAACACTCCATGGGGACAACGGACTCTCAAAAAAAATACTACATATATTTCTTAAAAAGGTATAACATTAATGATATCAAAGCCACAAGTGAGGATTTACACAAAAAGTAGTATCTGGAGTATTTTTGTGTAATGGAATTCTGCCACAAGAAAGAGAAATAACTGTAATTTATGGGTTATTTGAGAACAATTGAACAAAAGAAACTTATATGAACTTATTATTTTTTTTTCAGGAATCAAAAGCTAACAAAAATAAAAACCAGGTGAAAGCACTGTTTCGGGAAGCAGACCGTGAGAGCCTCCCGGGGACCAGCTGCTCAAACAACACCCTGCCTTGGGGGTCTTTGAGGGGTGGGGCCTCCTCCAGGCCCTCCCGGCACAGCCCTGTGTGCTCACCTGACACCATTAAACGCGGGCCACTCATTCCCAACCTTACGAACACCACCTACGAGCAAATGGCCTACTCACTCGCTTCTGCAGATGCAGGAGGAGGTCTGAGAAGACAAGCAAAATTGTGCGGAGTTTGTGGTGGCCTGGATGTGACAAAAGCTTTCAAAAAGCAAACATACAGCCTCCCATCTCAGTGCTCTTCAGATCTTCACGCACGACAGAAACCATGGGACATGGGTTCCATTTGCCCCAGGGCCTTGGGGCAGGGGCCTTGGGGATGGGAGCCCCCAGTGGAGAAGCAGCGTCAGAGGGAGCCCCTCAGGACAGGAGAGAGGCTGTGCCACTCCATGCATGACGGGCTGGCTGTGTGCAAAAATAGAGAAATATATCCACATTGTAAAATTTGATGTATTCAATTTTCACATTTAAAAAGCTATGCTTGCAGGACTGTGGGAAGATGGTGGAGTAAGGAGCTCTAAGACTCAGTCCTTCTGTTGAAACAACTATTAGATAGGAACTGCGTGAAACTACTATTTTGAATCTCCACAGGCCAGAAGAACAGGGTACAGCACCCAGGGAAGAGTGGGAGGAAGAGGCTGATGACAGACAGGCACAGAAAGTGACATAAAATCCTCTTCCTCAAGAACAGGGGTGCACATGGCAGATGACTGATCACGGCTTTTGTTTTGTGAATTTGCGTCACTGAGGGTCGGGCTCTGGAGGGTGGTGGCAGTGGAGACTGAAGGACACGGCGCTTCCTCAGGGCTGCGGGGCCAGTCAGCTGAAAGGCTGCACTTGCTGGGCAGGCTGGGAAAGCTCAGCTCTGGGGAGCCACTGGAGTTGCTCTCCATACCTTCTTGATCCCATAACCAGGGTACTCTGGATCCAGACCACATCCCTTTTGTGGTTCCCACATCCTGTTTCATCTGGGAAAGACTGATGTGGGAAAGTCCTTACTGGCATTACTTTCCTCACAGAATTTGCCCTCCAGGAAAAAGCAGCGTGAACAACAACAGGAGTATAAGAAACCATAGAGGCAGATGGTCTAGGGCAAAGGTTTGCCAGTGTCAAACACCCGCAAGAGGGAGGCTGGTTTCCTGGACAAACAAGCCCCTGTAAACTGAGGAACTCCAAAACAACCAACAAGCAAAAGCCCAGGACAAGACAGAGATCCAGAAAGACAGAGAACACACTGTGCCCTACATTTGCCTTGGGCAAACTTTCCTGATAGGAGGGCTGGAGCTCAAGAAAGCCTGCCTTATTGTCAGCTGATTACAAAACCAGGAAACAGACATCGCAAGGAACAATCCCAGGGTTCACATTTTACAATATTAAAATGTACAGTGTGAAAAAAAAAGAATAAAAACAAAGAAATGAGGAAATGATGACTCATCCAAAGGAAAAGGATGAGAATCCAGAAAACACCAATGAAGATGAGAATGTGGACTTTAACAACCAAAGCCTTGAAAAACATTATCTTAAAAATGGTCAAGGAGATGAAGGAAATACAGCTAAAGAATGAAAGCATATCAGGAAAGCAATGAATGGTCAATATGAGAGTCTAAGTAAAGAGATTGAAATTTTAAAACAGAACCAAACAGAACTACAAGAGTTGAAGACCACAATAACTGAAATGAAAAGTGCCCAGGAGGGTTTTAAGAGCAGATTGGAGCTGGGAGAAGAAAGAATCAGTGAACCTGAAGACAAGATATTTGAAATGAGTCAGGCTGAGGAGCCAAAAGTAAAAAATATTAAAAGAGACAGTGGTTTAAGACAGCTATGGAAAACCATGAAACACACCAATTTACGTTATGGGGGTCCCAGAAGGAGAAGAAAGAGAAAAAAGGTGCAGAAGGAATAGTCAAATAAATGATGACAAACAACTTCCCAAATTTAGCAAAAGACGTGAATGTGCACATCCAAGAAGCCCAGAGAACACCAAACAGGATAAACATGATGAAAAGTACACCTGTCATAGATTTATCACATCGCTGAATGCAAAAGACAAGGAGACAGTTGTGAAAGCTGCAAGAGGAAAGCAAGCTGTTACATAAAAGGGAGTCAAATTAGACTGCTCTCCATGGAGGCAAGAAAGCAGTGGGTTGAAAAACTAAAAGTGCTGAAGGAAAACAACTGCCAGCCAAGAATTTTATATCCAGTGAGACTCTCTTTCAAAAATGAGGAGAAGACTAAGACATTCGGAGATAACAAAAAGCTGGCAGAATACGTCACAACTAGACCTGCCCTACAAGCAAAGCTAGAGGGAATTCTTCAGGCAGAAAGGAAAGGGCACTAGGCAGTGGTTCAAAGTGACATAAAGAAATAAAGACCTGGGGTAAAGGTAACCTTTGAGTAATTGTAAATGCCAATAGCATTGTAATGTATTTTTTGGTATGTAACTTCACTTCTTTCTTCCTACATGTGCTAAAATGAAAATGCATAAAAAGTAATGATAAATCTGTGGTTTTGGACATACAATGTATGAAAACAGGTGGGGGAACAAAGGGGTATAGGGAAAGTATAGCATGTGCTATTGAAGTTAAGTTGCTATCAAATCAAATATGATTGTTATATTTGGGATGTTAAATTTTAGCCCAGTGGTAACCAGAAGGAAAATAGATGAAAAATTTATCCAGACAGAAGTGAGAAGGCACTCAATATGGTACAACACAAAAAGTCAAGTAAATATAAAAGTAGGTGTTAACAGAAACAAGTAACAAAGACTTATAAGGGCTAAATAGCAAAATAGCAGAAGAGAGTCCTTCGTCATCTGTAGTGACTTTACATGTAAATGGATTAAACTCTCCAGTCAAAAGGTAGAGACTGGCAGAAGGGATAACAAAGCATGACCCAACCACATGCCATACGCAAGTGACTCAACTCAAGTCAGAGATACAAGTAGGCAGAAAATGAAAGGATGGAAAGGAGTCAAACAGATATTTGCACACTGATATTCATAGCAGCTTTATTCAAAATTGCAAAAATGGAAGTAACCCAAGTGTCCATCAACCGATGAATAGATAAACAAAATGTGGTACACATACATGACAGGATTTTACTCGGTATAAAAAGGAACGATGTCCTGATACATGTGACAATATGGATGAATCCTAAAGTCATCGTGGTGAATGAAATAGGTCAGACCCAAAAGGACAGCTATTGTATGATGTCACTGATTGAAACAATTATAATAAGCAAGCTCATAGAGTCAGAATGCAGAATGCAGTGGATGGTTGAGGGTAGGGAATGGGAAGTTAAGGCTTAATGTACACAGCATTCCAATTTGTAATTATGGAGATGTTCTGGTAATGGTTGATGGTGATGGTAATGCAACATTGTGAACAAAATTAACAGCACTGAAATATGTATCTGAATATGATTAAAAGGGGAAATGTTTGATTGTATATATGGTAACAGAATAAAATTTAAAAAAATCCGTAGAACTACACCACACAAACAGCGAACCCTAAGTTTAAGCATAGACATGAATTAATAGTACAATTATAAAAATGTGCTATCATCAACTGCAGCAAATCTTCCAAAACAATGCAAAGAGTTTGTGGTGAGGTGGTGTATGGCAATCCTGTATTTTATGCATGATTGTTCTGTAAACCCCCAACTTCTCCAATAAAAAAAGAAAGCCTATGCTTCAACTAGTGCTGACTTACCTCACTTTGCTCACAGCCATCCATCTACCCCTGCTGTCCAGTCAGCACTGACGTCACTCAAAAGTAGATGATTGGGATTATAAATTATTTTTATATCCAGCCTACTTAAACTCATGCACATGTGCCTAATATTTCAACAACTGACTAATTTCAAGAAAACATCTAAATAATGAATTTCTAATGGTCAAAGAACTTTTACACCAGACAGATTGAGGGTTGTCTATTAAAGGCATGACTTATGAAGCTCCAAGGGAGCGTGCAGCGCCCTCCAACAGCCGGTGGGGTGGGGTGGGGGCCCCGGCTGGCCCCTGGGCCTGAAGGATGGAGGGAGGGGGGCAGGAGGCAGGGGGAGCCATAGGAGTGGGCCACGCGGCTGCAGCTGTGACCTGAAGCCCAGGGACACTGTGGCCCATGGTCCCTCCATGGAGAGGGGCTGGGGATGAAGACGTTGGCATTGCAGAATCTGTGCTCAGGCTCCACATGGACTCAAGACAAGGGACCCAAGGGCGAGGGCAGGGGAGGGCAATGGGCAGCAGCCGTGGAGGGACACGTGGAGAATCAGAGGCTTTATGATGTGAGGCTGGGACAAAATGACCTCCAGCGTCTTCTCCCCACTCCTCATCCTGTGCAGACCCAGGCCCACCTGGAAATGGGCACCAGCTGTGGCCGCCGACCTCCAGGACGCCCCATGCTGGGCACACACCCTCCGTGGCCTCTCCAAGGTGGGCCCACAGCAGGGTGCCGGGAGGAAGGCAGGGGGCTGCCAGTGTGGACGGTCTCCCCCTCCTCCTCGCAAGGTTGGCTCGGTCCGGGCAGGGTCGTGCGAGGGCAGCCCTGTGTGGGCGTGAAGCCTCAGGCTGCAGCCCTGGTCCTCAGAGCCGGTCAGTCCCCGGTGGTCACCCTCCACGCACCCTCCTGGGAGACCCTGGGCCAGGCGCCGTCACTCCCGGACTCCTGGTCCGCAGACACGTGAGAGGGAAGGAGGCCCTGCCGTTTGAGCTGCTCCGTTTCAGGGTAATTTGGTGTTTAGAAATAGATCCTTAATACCACACATAGTGAACACAATAAAACCTCTGAGAAGATACAGTCGAACCCCCCGTGCAAGGAAGAACCTGACTGGAGGCGCACCAGGGCCCGCACTCCTGCCCTCCTGGGCCCGTCAGCCCCCCGCGCGGGCTCTGTGGATCTCACGAGACACAACTAAACCCAGCTGCCCAGGTGCAGCCTGTGCAAACACGGTGTGCGTCGCCCGGGGGGCTTTGTTGGCTTAGTGGAGGGGCTTTCTGAGTGTGTGGGTCATGGTAAAAGTTCAACAACGAGAAAGCAGCAACTACTACCCAGCTGCAGAGCGTTGTCCGGCAACCACGCTGGGCTCACGGGGCGTCTAACGGGGCGCAGGCGGAGCCCACAGTACACGGCGTGCCTCAGACCCGTTAGGAAACTGAGCTATTTACACAGCGTCAGGCTTGAGATACGCGGCCAGGGCCCCCCGTTTCCTTTTATCTGTGGATGTTCACACCGTGCCCCATCCAGGCACAGAGAAGCCCCAAAGTTATTTGCTTTGTCTGAGCAAACAGCATTTTCCATTATGAACCTGGTTCAACTCTTCTGAAACCTTGGAAAAGGCACACACAAACATATTTTGATTTTTATAACTACCAGGAACAAAGATACACAAGCTTCTGGTGACTGAATACTTCTGACTAGCGACTGGAAAATTTTAACAGCCTCTTCAAAGGGATAGTTTCATGATAGGTGTTTACATAAAGATCTAGATACAGAAATGGATATGGGTATAGAGATGGTGTAGATATAGGTTTTATAGATATATTTATTGATATGGATATAGTTGTTACAGATACAGTTTTTTTAAGATGCATTTATAGATATATAAAGAATGGGAGAGAGAGAAACAGATATTTACAAACAAACCTAAGTTTATAAGCAAACATACTGGGCAATTTTGAATCTGAAAATTTTGTATATTGTTTTACTGAAATTAAAAATAAACATCAGATTTAAGAAAATATGAAAGGTCAGTACAGCTAACTGATGCCTACTTATTGTTTTCATTATACAATCTGACAAATTATTTATATAGGTTTGGTTTCATAAAGGTTTTTTTTTTGGTGGTGGTCTGCCTCACACAATTGAGAACAGCAAAAATTGAAAGAATGGAATGGCTAGTCCTTTTTTTTCATTTTTAAAAAACTTTTTTATTTTGAAATACTTTCAAACTTACAGGAAGTCATAAAAATAATGCAAACACCATCCAGAGAACTCCAGCACACTTCCATGTCTCCCAGATACCCAGATCCACCAATTTTCACATTTTGCAATTGTGTTAGGTTTCTTTAGGGAAACGGAACCAACGGGAGACATCTGTAAATATTATAAGATTTTTTAAGGTGTCTCATGCAACTGTGAGGATGCACAAGTCCACATTCCATGGGGCAGGCTGCAAGCTGGCATCTCCGATGAAGGTCTTCGATGGACTCCTCAGGAGAGGGGAACAGGCTGAACTAGAGATGAAAGGTCTCTCTTCTTACTGCTGAAGTCATCACTTCTCCTTTTAAAGACTTCAGTTGATTGGATTAAATGTCTCACATTGCGGAAGACACTCCCCTTAGTTGACTGTGCTTATAATCAGCCATAGATGCAATCAACTTATTGATGATTTAAGTCCACAAAATGTCCTCACCCAGACAACTGGGCACCATCACCTGGCCAAGTTGACACATGAACTTCACCATCACAGCCACATTTGCCATATCATTTTATCTATCTATCAATTCATCTATAAAAGAAATTTAACATTGATATAAAGCTTGCAGTCTATATTCCATTTTTTCATATGTTTCAATAATTTTCTTTTTACTCTGATAGAACCTTTATAGAAATATTTTTAATTAGAGAAGTGGTAGGTTTATAGAAAAATCATGTAAAAAGTATAGCGTTCCCATATACCTCACCCCCCTTTTATGAACAGTTTTCATTAGTGTGGTACTTTTGTTATAACTGATAAAAGAATATTATAATTGTGCTATTAACTATGTCTCACAGTTTACATTAGGGTGTATTTCTTCCCATATACTACCCTATTATTAACACCTTGCATTAGTGTGGTATATTTATTGCACTTCATGAAAGAACATTTTAAAATTGTACTATTAATAATAGTCCCTCGTTTACAATAGGGTTCAATGTGTTGTACATTCTGATGTTTTACCTTTTAATATTTATTCCAGTAACATATACATGGGACCTAAGATTTCCTCTTCTAACTGCATTCACCTATGTAATTCAGCTAAGTACATTCATGATGCTGTGCTACCATCACTACTATCCATTTCTAAAATTTTACAGTCAATTCAAATAGAAATTCTGTACAAATTAAGCATTAACTTCCCATTGTCTACTCCAAACCCAGCCCCTGGTAACCAATATTCTAGATCCTAACTCTATGAGTTTGCTTATTCCAATTGTATCAAATCAGTGAGATCATACAACATATGTCCTTTTGTGTCTGAATTATTCCACTCAACATAATGTCTTCAAGGTTCATCCAAGTTGCCACATGACCCAGAACCTCATTCCTTAGTAATGCTGAATAATATTCCATTGTATGCATATACTAAATTTTGTTTATCCATTCATGGTTTGATGGACACTTGGTTGCTTCCATTTTTTGGCATTTGTGAATAATGCCTCTATGCACATTGGTGTGCACACATGTGTTAGAGTTTCTGCTTTCAATTCTTTGGTGTATACACCTAGTAGAGGGATTCCTGGCTCAAAAGGTAATTCTATCCTTGGCTTCCTGAGGACCTGCCAGACTGTCTTCCACAGTGACTGCACCATTTTACATGGCCTCCAGCAGGGAACGAGTTCCTATTTCCCCACATCCTCTCCCACACTTGTAATTTGTTCATTTGTTTTTAAGTGTTCTAGTGGGTGTGAAATATTATTGTGAGCTTGATTTCATTTGTATATTTTCTTTGGGGAGATGTCCACTCAATGTCTTTGCCCATTTTTTAATTGAGTTGTTTGTATTGTTGAATTGAAGGATTTCTTTAGATATTCTGGATATTAAACCTTTATCAGATATGCAATTTCCAAATCTATTCTCCCATTGTGTAGGTTCTCATATTACTTTCATGATAAAGTACTTTGAGGCATAAAGGTTTTTAATTTTGGTGAGGTCCCATTTACCTATTTTTTTCTTTTGTTCCTTGTACTTTGGGTGTAAAGTCTGAGAAACCATTGCCTAACACAAGGTCCTGAAGAGGCTTCCCTATGTTTTCTGTTTTCTCCTAGGAGTTTTGTAGTTCTAGGTCTTATGTTTAGGTCTTTGATCTATTTTTAGTTGATTTTTTGTATGGTGTGAGATAGGGATGCCCTTTTTTTTTTTTTTTTTTTTTTTTTTTTTTTTTTTTTTTTTTTTTTTTTTTTTTTTTTTTTTTTTTTTTTTTTTTTTTTTTTTTTTTTTTTTTTTTTTTTTTTTTTTTTTTTTTTTTTTTTTTTTTTTTTTTTTTTTTTTTTTTTTTTTTTTTTTTTTTTTTTTTTTTTTTTTTTTTTTTTTTTGCAAATGGAGAGCCAATTTTCCCAGCACCATTTGACCATTTGTTGAAGAGACTATCTTTCCCAATTGAGTAGCATAATGGACTGTAGTTTTTCTTTTCCTTTGATATCTTTATCTGGCTTTGGTATGAGGGTGATGCTGACCTCATAGAATGAATTATGGAGTGTTCCTTCCTCCTCAATTTCTTGGAAGAGTTTGCTTAGAATTAGAGTTAAGACTTCTTGGAATGTTTGGTATTATTCCCCTGTGAAGCCATCTAGCTAGTCCTGGGTTTTTCTTTGTTGGGAAGTTTTTGATGACCAATTCTGTCTCTTTCTGTGTAATTTCTGTGTTTCTAAGAACTTGTTCATTTCAGCTAGGTTATCAAATTTATTAGCATGCAGTTATTCATAATATCCACTTATAGGTCCTTTTATTTCAGCAGGGTTGGTAGTAATGTCCCCCTTTTAATTTCTGATTTTCATTATTTGTATCCTCTCTCTTTTTTTCTCAATCAGTCTAGCTAAATATTTGTTAATTTAGGTGTTCTTTTCAAAGAATAAACTTTGGTTTTGTTGATTTTCCATTTTTTTTTCAAATTATTTTTCATTTCACTTATCTCTGCTCTATCCTTTTTACTTCCTGCCTTCTTCTCCCTTTGAGTTTAGTTTGCTTTTCTTTTTCTAGTACTTTCAGTTTTGAGGTGAGGTCTCTGATTTGAAGTCTTCTTCATTTCTAATGCAAGAATTTAGAGCTATACATTTCCCTCTCAGCACTGCCTTCACACAAATTTTAGTGGGTTGTATTTTCATTTTCATTCACCTCAAGATATTTCCTAATTTCACTTCGGATTTCTTCTTTAACCCATTGGTTGTTCAGGAGTATGTTGTTTAACTTCCTCATATTTGTGAATTTTCTATTTCTCCCTGTTATCTATTTCTAACTCCATTCCATTGTGGCCAGAGAATAAAGATTGTATGATTTCAGTATTTTTTAATTTATTGAGACTTGTTTTGTGACCCAACAGGTGGTCTATCCTGTAGAATGATCCATGTGCACTTAAGAAGAATGTGTATTTTCTTTCCTTGGGTGAAGTGTTCTATATATGTCTGTTAAGTCTAGTTAGTTTAGTGTGTCATTCAAATCCTGCATTCCTTATTGATATTCTATATCAATAATGGATAGACTAGAGTTCTAGCCATTATTAAGAGTAGTGAATTAAAGCTTCTGATTATTAACATAGAAATGTCAATTTCTCCCTTTTAATCTGTCAGTATTTGATTCATATATTTTGGGGATCTGCTCCTAAGTGCAATTACACTTATGATTGCTGCATCTTCCCGTTGAATTGTCCCATTTATCAGTGTGCAGTGACCATCTGTGACCTTCATAACTGTTTTTACTCTAAGTTTATTTTCTCCAATATTAGTGTAGCCACCCCAGCTCTCTTTTGCTTGCTACTTGCATTTTAAAATATTAACTCTGGGATTTCCTCCCTGGGATTTCCTTCCTGGGATGTCTGTTTCTTGGATTTGTAACCAGCTATGATAAAATTTTGTTGCGCTTCAGCCGTCTTTTCAGAAACTTCTACCCAATGTGAATCACCGTGCAAGGCTTCCCCTGTCTTTCTGGGCCTCTGTCTTGTCCTGGGCTTTTGCTTGTTAGTTGGTTTAGAGTCCCCCTGTCTACAGGTTTCCCTGGAAACTGACCTCCCTCTCCTGAGTGTTTGAAGCCAGAAGACCTTTGTCCCAGACTGTCCACCTCTGTAGTGTTTTTCACTCCTTTCATTGACTCACACTGCTTTTGTCTGGAGACCACACCCTGGGAAGAGGGGCACCAGGGAGGGCTTCCCCAATGTGGCCTTTCTCAGCCAAGACAAGGCCAGGGACCTACAAAGGGACACAGACTGGCTCCAAAGTGCCCTGTGGGCCAGGAAGGTCACCCAACCTACTCTGATGGCTCCCCAAGGCTGAGCTTTCCTGGCCTCCCCAGCAAATGCAGCCCCACCCCCCACCCCCCAGCTAGCAGTGCCCTGCAACCCTGAGGAAGCACTGTGCCTTTAAATCTCCACCACCTCTGCACCTGTCAGAGCTGAGACCCAGCAATCCAGATCTACCAGTCAGAAGCCATGACTGTGGATCAGCTGTGCACACCCTGTTCTTACAGGGTTTTTATGCTCCTTTTTGTCACCAGCCACTAGCCAGGGAGAGAGCAATTTACAGTTCTTAGCCATAATTTATTTGCCTCTTCCTCCCAGTCTTCCCTGGGTGCTGTACCCTGTTATTCTAGCCTCTGGAGTTTGAAAATAGTTGTTTCAGACAGTGTCTATGTGTTCGGGTGGAAGGACTGAGTCCTGGAGCTCCTATTCCACCAGGGTCCCCAGAAGTACCCCCTGCTGAATATCTCTAGTGTATTCTAATCTCCACAATGTGCCTTCATCCTCATAATTTATTATATTTATTTTTTAACTTTCAAATTCTTCTTTGTGCTCACACACTGTCTTCTTAACATCCTTTAGCTCTGTATCCATATTTTCTTTCCTCTCCTTGAATTA
>PVKY010006065.1:0-16458 GCA_004027775.1 Bradypus variegatus
CCTTCCCTCTCCACATTTTTGTTGAGAACGTTCTCCATCCTGGGCACTGCTGGAGGCCCTGGAGGACACAGCCCTGAGGGAGCTGATGTCCCAGCAGACGAGACAAGGGGCCCATCTACACACCCTGCTGCCCCCGGCCTTTGCACCTGGCCTTTGGCGGCTTCTGTTGCTTAACGCGGTCCCCCTTCTGTGGCACAGGCCCAGTTCGACCTGGCCTTTGTTGTCCGCTACAAGCCTGACGAGCAGCCCTCGCTAATGCCGCACCACGACGCCTCTACCTTCACCATCAACATCGCCCTGAACCGAGTGGGCGTGGATTACGAGGTGAGCAGGGGCAGGCAGGAGGCAGGGCCGGCTCGCGAGCAGCCGCGGGTGGTTGAGGCAGAGGGGCCCAGGGTGCGCCAGTACGGAACACCAGCAAGGGCCCCAGGCCCACGGGGAGGGCTTCCTGGAAGAGGGGGTTTCAGGGCATGATCTGGCAGGAGGGAGGACTGTAGAGGCAGCAGAGCTGGGCATGAGGACATCTGGGGCCACGATGCCTGGATCTGGGGCCTGGCCTCCCCCTTCCCAGCCCTGTCTCAGTTTTCTTGTATGTAAGTTGGGAATAATTTGAGTGCCCATCATAAAGTTGGGAGAATTAAATAAGACACTCCAGCTAATTGCTTACGCAGACCTAAAGCAAGTACTCAAGGAACAATAGCTCTTAGTAGTAAGAATTTTATTCGAGAGGCTGCTTTCAGAGGGGCAGAGGTGTTGGTCTGGGTGTGGGGGCTGCAGGTTGGTGGCTGGAGGAGAGAGCTGAGGGGATGTGAGGGTGGGGAAGGAGCAGTTCTGGGGTCCTCAGGATGCCACGCGAGACCTAGGTACGATCAGCAAGGGGGCCACATTCATTCCCCCACTCCTTAAGCTGCAACCCCCCTCCCCGAGCAAGCAGGTAGAAAGTTTACTAAGTAGACACGCATGAAGGGCACGCGGGCGCGCTCGTGAGATGAGAGAGGTGCGATCCGTGACACTGTGGGAAGGCTTTGCTTTTATAGTTTTTTGTTCCTTTTGTAATTGTATAACTGTTTTACTACCCACCCCTTCTTCCTCCTTTTTTGATGCTTGATTGTATAACTTACTCAGGTGGGGTTGGTTGTTTACTGCTGCTCTTCTCAGAGATGTGTTTCTCCTTGCAAAGCTACCATCTTTTAAGGGTTTTTTTTTTTTTTTTTTTAAGACCCAGCCTTGGGCTAGGCACTGTAAAGGATGCTTATGAAAACAGCTATACTTCTCTGAGAGCATGTGATATACCAGGCACTAAGGAACACTGGCGATGCCTGGGAGCATTTTTAGTTTCCCAGCTATGGAGATGCCACTGGGATCTAGTATGTAGAGACCAGGAACGCCCAAGGCAGCCCCCCAGGCAAAGAATTATCTGGCCCCAAATGTCAGGGGTCCCAAGGTGGAGAAACCCTGCCTTAGCTACATTCTTATTTGAATCATCTCACTTAATTCTCACAAGCCTGTACAGTTTATTCCACATTCTGCAGATGGGGAGACTGTGGCTCAGGTTGGTCACAAAGTTAGTAACTGATGAGCGGACATTTGCCCAGGGTTCCTTGACCCCAAGGCCAGTGCAACTGATTAGTTGGGCTATGCTGAGTCTCTGCCCTGGGCAGCTTATGGCTCTCACTCCACCAGGCATCCCCAGGCAGGCTGTGCTGAGGGCCGCTGGGCTGTGGCCACTCGGATGGAGAATAAGGGGACAGTGGGGGAAGGCTCAGCTCCTTGCTGGGGAGATGGCGCTTCCTGTTGGGTTGCTGATTCCTCCTGTTGGGAAACTGATGCTTCCTGTTTCCCAGGGCGGGGGCTGCCGGTTCCTGCGCTACGACTGCTCCGTCCGTGCCCCACGGAAGGGTTGGACCCTCATGCACCCCGGGCGGCTCACGCACTACCACGAGGGCCTCCCCACCACCAAAGGCACCCGCTACATCGCCGTCTCCTTCGTCGATCCCTAATTGTCTAGGCCCGGCCACCTCGGACCTTTGCTTTTCACTGACAACCACTGCCCACAGTTCCCAGGAACCCGGTCCAGCCTGCAGGCTCTTGACTTCCTGTTGTTCTTGGAGCCGCCATGCGGAGAGATTGGGTGCACAGGCCACAGGTGGAGCAGATCTCCTTGGCTGGGCTCTCCGTGGTGCTCTGGCCCCAGCTCTGGAGATGCTATCCACTGCTTTGCAGACATGTGTCCTCCCCAACCTGTCTTCCTGAAAAACTGTGTTTCTTTCCTCTTCTTCTTCCATGGGCCAAGACTCGAGCAGTGCAGCGGCTTACCTGAGCTGCCCAGAGAGACTCCAGGGATAAGAATCCACGACTCAGAGTTTTCCTGCTTCAGGGTAGATGCTGAGGCTTGAATCAGACTCACGCCCTCACCCTGACCCCGGGACTGCTGACAGCTCCTTCCTCCATGGTTCTTGCCTTGAAAATCCAACATACCCTGGGGATGGTGACTCAGAAAACCTGCCGGGAGATGGCAGAGGCATCTATTTATGCCGCAGCTCAGTCCTCTGTGACCCTCTATGGCCCTTGCTGTTGAGGGGGGGGGAGTGAAATGTCCACACACTGCACTGATCACCCAGTCCCAGATGCCTCCGGAGAGAGGGACAGCCAGAAACAGGAGAGTTTCTATTAAACGTCATTGAAACCACTGCACAGGAGATGCCTGGGGCAGGTGCGTGGCTGAGGACACGTGTGAGTGACCTGGGGGAGATGTTTTAAGAGCCCACGATTGGCATGCTCTGGAGGCAAGGAAAGGCTGTGTCAGGAGACTCACGTCTTTGTTTCCCAAACTCAGTCACACGTGAAGTGTCATTTGTATATTTTGTAAACGTTTACTACAGCCAGGCACTGGTTGCTGGAGGCGTGCTACTTCACCTTTCAAGACCTCCATCAGTCCTCACCTCCTTTGTGAATCCTTTGCTGAGCAACCTTCCTGTAAATGTGAACTGGGAGAACTCCTGGTGCTTCTGGTGGCTCCCACCATACCCCAGACAGGCTTTCTTCTTAGCAGTGATAACACTACAGGGCATTTATTCAGAAGAAGCTAACATCTGTTCATCCCTTGCTGTGGGCCAGGGACCACACATCTCAGCCTCTCAGCACACACCACTCTGGGACAGGGGTGGTTATTTTTCTTTTTACAGAAGAGGGAATGGAGGCTCAGAGAGGTCAAGTAACTTTCCTAAGTTCACACAGCAAGTAAGCAGTAGACTGAGAGCTTTGAACATGATTCCAGTGATGGAAGAAATCTGGTCCCTGTCCCCGAGGCACCTGTAGGCAGCAGTGGGGAGGGAGAAAAGCAGATGCAGCTCACTGAGGACCAGTGGGATAAATGACACAATGGCTGTAAAAACAAAGCAGGAGGAGGGACCAGCCAGCTTCTTGTCACAGTAGCAGGTGGAGACCAGGGGTGCTGCCAGACATCCTACAGTGCACAGGACGGCCCCCACCATGGAAAATTACCCAGTCCAGAATGGCAGAAGTACCATTTAAGCTGCACGTTGGAGGGTGGGGAGGTTTCCAACAGGCAGAGAGACTCCAGGTCGGAGGGCTGCAGCTGGCAAGGCACAAGTGGATCAGATGCTTCAGCTTAGCTGGTGGGAGTGAAGAGGAGGGGGTCAGATTGTAAAAGCCAGTTTATTCCCATGCCCAGGAGAGTTTGGACTTTATCCAGGAGGCAACTAGAGTCATTCAGGGGTTGTGCATGTGTGTTTTAAAGATTTTTAACTTTTAAAAAATTGGCCCACAGTAAATTGAAACAGCCCGATTTTCTTAAATTATATTTTTTATGTTAGTATTTGCTTTTTCTTTTCCTCTTTTTACGTAGAGGTAGCATACTATATGCGCTGTTCCTCATACAGAGGTGGTTCTTAATCTTTTCCTGGTCAGAGACTCCTTTGAGAAGCTGATAAAAGCTCTGGGTTCTCGCCCTAACATAAGATACACAAAAATTAAGGGTGCAGTTTCAGGGGGTTGCATATTCTACATAGCCTCTTTTGCCCTGCAGTTAAAAATCCTTGCTCAACAAGGAGGCTCTTCTCAGCAGGGCTTCAAGCACCTGTGTCTGATCTGAGCTCTGTCTCCTCAGTGTCATCCCTGCCCTATCACACGTCCCCTAAATGCTGGAATGTTGGCAAGAGCTCAACAAAGCAGTGCCTCTAATGCCTTGGCTAACTGTCAAGGCAGGCCAGTTATTTGGTGCCTTCTTTTAGCAGCTCCCCAATTAGAATATATTTGAAGTATATTTAAAATAAAACAAAAATCTGAACTCTTAAAATGGCCTCTAAGTCCCATCATGCATGGTCTGGCCTGAACCTCCTTCCTGTTCTCTTACTCCCACCATTATCTTTCATTATTTAATCTAAAAAATCTTAAAAATTTTTTAGAATAATTTTTGATTTATAGAGAAATTGCAAAGATAGAGAATTCAGATAATCCTCATAAATAACTTTAACCCAGTTTCCTTTCTTGTTAACATCTTACATTACTGTCCTAATGTCTTCAGTTCTAACATCCAATTCAGGATTCAGGATACCACATCGCGTTTAGCCTTGGCTGAGTTTGTTTGTTTATTTTGTCCTCATTTTTGTACTCATCTGTCCATACACTGTATAAAGGGAGTGGTAGCCAGAAAGATTTCACAATCACACGTCACACAGTGTAAGCTATATAGTTACACAATTGTCTTCAAGAATAAAGGTGTTCCAATTTACTGATGCTGCTGTTATGCAAAATACCAGAAATGGATTGGCTTTTATAAAGGGGGCTTATTTGGTTACAAAATTATGGTCTTAAGGCCATAAAGTGTCCAAGATAATGCATCAACAATAGGGTACCTTCACTGGAGAAAGGCCATTGGCATCTGAAAAACCTCTGTTAGCTGGGAAGGCACGTGGCTGGCATCTGTTTGTTCCCAGGTTGTGTTTCAAAATGACATTCTCCAATGTCACTGTCAGCTTCCAACAGCCGTCTTCAAAATGTCTAAGTTGCAGAAGCAAGCTCCTTCTGTTTGAGCTCTTATATAAGGCTGTAGTAAACTAATCAAGGCCCACGCTGAATGGGCGGGGTCACACCTCCATGGAAATTATCTAATCAGTTATCACCTGCAGTTGGGTGGGTCACATCTCTATGGAAACAACCTAATCCAAAGGTTCCAAATCAATCAACACTAATATGTCTGCCCCCACAAGACTGCATCAAAGAACATGGCTTTTTCTGGGGACATAATATATACAAACATAAAAAAGGCTACTGAGTGGCAGTTTAATAATTTCAGGTATTTCCTTCTAGCTATTCCAATATACTTAAAACTAAAAAGGCATATCTATAGAGTGCATAAGAATAACCTCCAGAATGACCTCTTGACTCTATTTGAGATCTCTCAGCCATTGAAACATTGTTTCATTTCTCTTCTCCCTTTTGATCCAAGAAGGCTTTCTCAATCCCATGATGCCAGGGACAAGCTCATCGCTGTGAGTCATGTCCCACCTTGCCAGGGAGATTTACACCTCTGGGGGAGTCGTGTCCCACATAGGGGGGAGGGCAGTGAGAAATTACCTGCAGAGTTGGCTTAGAGAATGATAGCCTTGGCTGAGTTTTAAAATAACACCTGATCATAAGAGCTCTTCTGCTGCTGAGAAAAATAACTATTTCTGACTGGGAGATAACACAGTGAAATTGTTTAAAGCGTGGAGCCCGAATCTTAATCTCTCTCCCATCCCTCAACCCTAGCCACCTAGTTCCTCTCCCCAAAAGTGATCATGACTTACCCGTTTCTCGGGTGTCCTGCCTCAACCAGTCTGTGCATATACAATCATGTATGTGCATATTTCTTAGGGTTGATTTTAATTGTTACCTTTTTCTGATTACAAATGCAGTTCATGTCCACTGTGAAAAAGTCAATCAGTACAGAAACAAGTAGTGGACGAAAGAAGGGTCTCCTGCAATTGCACGCCGAGCCTGCTCCCCACTCCTTCTGGATAACACTATCAGCAGGGCTGGGGGAGTCATAATTGAGAGGGGCTTAGGTAGGGGCCTCATAGCTTGAAGCTTTCTGTTGCAGAGAGAACCTGGGTGCTGCATGGTGGGCGAGACTTGAGGCCTGGGAATGGATTGGGAGGCTCCTGCAGCAGTCTAGGCAAGAGGCCAGAGCCCAGGGAGGTTTAGTGAAGAGGAGGGAATGGACAGGAGAGATGTTTAGGAGGAAAAATCTCCAGACCTCTTCCTGACTCAGGCAAGATTGCCAAAGAAGGGAAAGGAAATGGAAGTTATAGTTGCTGCCCTCCAAGGACTGACAGTCCCCTTAGGGAGGCCAGAGAACATGGGGGAGGAAGCATTTGGTGGCAGAACAGGGCAGTAACTGAGGCCCCAGTGTATTCAGACAGAGGCCTCACAGTCCAGAGTCAGACTCTTAGGACACTAGCCTGCCAGTTTACTCCGAGGGCAGCAGGGGAGGGAGAGACTTTCTGACCAACCTCATGGGGAATTGTTAAGCTAGTCATCCAAGAACCAATTTGTTTCTGGAGGTACTTGTGTTTATGGAGCCATGTTGCTCAGCAGAAATATAGTATCACCCCAAATGCAAACCACTGATGTAATTTTAAATTTTCTAGTAACCACATTTTAAAAACTAAAAGAAACTAGTGAAATTAATTTTAGTAATATGTTTCCTTTAACCCAATTATCCAAAATATCACTTCAACACACAATCAATATAAAAAATTTGATATATTTTACATGCTTTTCTCGCACTAAGTCTTAACGCACATCTCAGTTCTCATTGGCCACCTTTCAAGGACTTGATAGCCACATGTGGCTGGTGGTTACCTGTGGGACAGGGCAGGCCTGGATCCTCCCTGCTGTGGCTGAGTCCATCAGGAGACCTGTTAACTGCTGTGTCCAGTGCACATAGGTGTGGGGGGGGGCAGTCATCCACCAAAGGCGAGCTTGAGTAGTTCTCCGTTCTGAGCCTTCTGGGTCTGTTGTGAGGACGAAATAAAATGACGTATGTTCTATGCCCAGCTCGGTGATTGCCACATTGAAGCTGTTATTGCCGCTGTTACTTCCTCAAAAGCAATTTAAGGGCCTCAGGCCCCAGCTTACTTCTGTCTCCCTGGGTGAGTCACTTAATTCTAACGGCTTTAATCTCTTGAAAGCTCTTCTTAAAAATTACGAATTTCCAGTTTGGATCCTACTTGAGGGGTCAGGCTCTGGGGCAGCAAACGAAAAGACCGGGAACCTCTCCTCCATGCCCTTTTGTTTTGCCCCTTGACAGCTGGAAGCCCCGCCCCACTCTGCCCCGCCCTTCCCAGCCCTAACCGACGCCCGCCGGAACTACAGCTTCCGCGATGCAGTGCGAGTCCCGAGGACCAATACGTCATCGGCTTGGGACGCCCTGAGGGTGAGCCAGCGTGCTGAGCCGCCTCCGGAGGCACAGAGCCGCGGGGACCCTTTCCCATAAGGAATAGTAGGGTCGCTCCGTTGATCTCGGAGCCGATCTACCGCCTGGGGCCAGCGCGGCAAACCTGCGGCCGCTGATGCGCGCGCATCCTCCCCTGCCTCCTCCCGCCTCTCCTTGAAAGGCGCGTTCTGGTGACGTTGTGGGCATCATGGCCGCCGCGAAGCCGGGAAGGTGAAGGTGAGAGGGCGAGCGCGCTTGGGTGGTGGAGACCGGCCTAGCCCAACAAGGGGGAGTCCTGAACAGCCCAGCGTGTCCCAGGGAGACGCTGGGGGTCCGGGGGGTCTGGGGGCTCCGGCGCTCGGGATCCGGGCAGGCAGGCGTGCTCTTGCTCCTTCCTCGGCGCCGGGTCCTACGCGGCCTTGAGAGTAGGGGGCGGGACGTGGGAACCCGGCCTGAGTGTGGGGTCTCCTGACGCTCCCCATCGTCCCTGTCACCCGAGCCTTTACGGCAACGTTCTACCCCTACCCTGTCCCCGTTTCTCAAACTGTCCTCTTTATTCCGCAAACATTTACCCACTAAGTGATAGGTGTCCTCATACACCCCTGGAGCCCTGGGCTCCCCCACTTTGGATGCTTATTGTCCTATTTTACCGTCAGTTTTCATGTACGATTTGTCACAGGACTGTAAGCCCTTCGAGGGCAAGGACTGCTTTTTATCCATCCCTATCTCTAAGACGTGGCACTGGGTCAGGCACATAGATAAGGATGAATAAATAGCTGTTTGTATTCTTCTTGTAATCCTTCATTGCCCTTTTTTTTTAATTCCCAGTCTTTTCTCTCTCCATTCAGAAAACTGCTCTGATCTCACCCTTCCCACCCCCAAGGTGGGGAAGAAGGCAGCTCCTTGTAGTTGAAACACATGAGCTTTGGAGTCAAAGGGTGTTGGTGTCTCTAGGTTTCCAGCTTGGCTATTTACCTATCAGTGTAGACACTTTTTAAGCATCCTGAGCCTCTGCTCCCATAGAATGGAGAATTAAGTGAGATACTATTATATAGCATCTGGTACACATAGGTTTTCAGTAAGTCCACTTGTATTCCTCACCCCCACCCTCCCATCTCTAGTCCTTAGTTTCCCAACCTGCAAGCCTAGTCCTTGTGCTAGTTCTGCTCTCTCCTCTCTTCACCCCTCTGGATATGCCTTTACCAGGATCCCTGTGGGGACTTCCCTGGTGCCTTAACACTAGCACATGGCTGAGCACATGTTTGTGCACACCCAGGGTTGGCCCCACACCTCTATGTTGTGTTTTTCCCCAGGACACTTCCTCACGTGCCAGCTCAGTTCCCCAGTACAATGAGTAAGCTCCCTTCAGGGATGAGTTTATTTAACTTCAAAACTTGTTTAGACTTGTTTTACACACCAGTTTTTCTGCTGCCTGTTGACATCTTTCTTTTCCTTTCCAACAAGTCAAGGGATTGGTGGAGTCAGTAGAATCAGCCATCCTCAACCTGAGTCTAGCCAGAAGAACTCAAATTCGTTTCATCTTTTTGACTTCAGCCATGTCCACGATGCTCACCCTGTGAAGGTCTCCTACCACCCGGAAAAGTAAGTAGTAGCTATGACTTCTGGCACCCTGGGTCTGGGTTGAGTGGAAAGGGTTGTGCTCTGCTGACCAACCAGTGGCAGATCTCTTTGCATAGAATTGGAGTTTTCCATCTTGTGTTGGGAAAAACTACTGTATTTCCATGGAAGATTTTGTTGGTGGCTGTTAGAGGTTGTTTTAAAGGTTGGCAGGTTAGAAAGTGGCCGGGATTTCCTGAGCTCACTGAAGAATTTAGTCTCTATCTCCCTTACTCATTCTTCTCTGCTGTGCTGACTCTTCTCCTCCTCCTCTCTGCCCAGCAGCGGCTGGCTCCTTATCATTGCTCAGAGTCTGCTTTCTTCACCCTGGACAATCTTTTGTTTCAATTTCCTGGCTTCTCCTCTGCTCCAGTTGTGCCAACAGAAGATCCGTGGATCCATTTTATTTTCCCTGCTAGGAGTTGCTGTACATAAAACTGGGTAAGGAGGTGGTGTGGATTCAGAGACTGTGCTTGGTTTCTAGGCATATCTTGGAGTGATTTTTGCCATTGCTTCTTCTTACACCCAAGATAGCTAATACTTCTCAACTAAAAATCTAGGATGAGGCACAGTTTTTGATTATCTTGGAATGTCAGTAGCAGTTGCAGTTTAGAATCAAGGTTGATTTCTGATCTTAGGTAAATATTGTGCCCCTCGCTTTTTTTTTGGTGGCAGTAGGGGACCATCAGATGAATAAGCATTCTCCCAAAGTGTGATCCTTGGGTTTTTAAAGGTAGTCATGCAGAAGAAGGGTTTCTTCATACAAAAATAAAAACCTTGCACAATGCTGCATTAAATATAGTTAAATGGGTGTCCTTGCTACAGGTCTCCCCAAAGCCTTTATTGAGCGCCGCTGGAAGCAGGGTGGGGCGGGGTGGTGGCAGCAATAACATGGTATTTCACAAATTGATTCTGCTATGGAACCCTTTTTCCATGGAACCACACCTTGGGAAATGCTACCTTAAACTACTGAAACCTTGATATCAAGAGCACTTTGAGGCAGTCATAGCAGCTCTAAGTATGCTGCTTAGTGTGTAGCTGCTACTAGAGTTGGACTCTCTGGCCCACTGTTCTTGGGGGGATGGGTCCCGTATGTCTGTGGCCAGCCCTGTGGGGAAGTAAGGTCTGTCAGGGCTTTCTAGAGGAGGAAAAGGAACCCTGTTACCTCCTGCCACTCTGGAAGGGTAGGAAGCCAGCAGGCAAAGCCCTGAAATAATGGAGGATGCAGTCTTGGTTTCTGTTCTGTATATTTTGCAGTGTTGGTCATTTGTGCATATGCGTATGTCTGGTTTGTTCTTTGGAAGGATTAAATCCTGAAATCTGAAAGGTTTGTTCAATGCTGTTAACTCACTGGGTTCCAAATGGAAAGAAAGAGATATTTTGTCAAAGGCTGCTTTTTAAGAAAAAGGAGATTTGTGTATTCTAGGGACAGAATACCCCTAGGGGGGCATTCACTTAGCCCCGTATTGGGCACCTGCTCTGATTCAGGGCATGACCCTCAAGAAGCTCATAGACTAGCACCAAAAGTCTGGTAAGATTGCATGTGTGTCCTTCAAGGAAGGTTCCACCGAGGGGGTGACGCTTGAGTTGGATCTAGAAGGACAGATAGGAGTATACTAAATAGGTACACTCCATTAGGATGAAAAAAGGAAAGAAGATTCTGGACTAGAAGCAGCATGTGCAGTGTAAACACAGAATCTCAGCTTGGGAATTAGAGCCATGAGAAGTCTGTTTAGAGGTGGTTGGTAGGTTTTGCACAGGTGATTTGGGGCATGCAGCTACAGGCTGGGTAATGGTGAGAGCAGAGGCCAGTTCCTGGATCAGCTGAACTCCAGCAGACTTGTAACCTTGAACTACTAAGCTCTTACTATAATGCATGTTTTTTAATCTTTCACTTATTAAAAACACTAACACTTTTGGTTCCATTTCTTTTGGGCTTGCAAACATTGATTAGAAGTTAAAAGCACCTGCTTCTAACAGCCCAGCTGATCTCAGGGAACTTGCTGCCTGCAAGCAAGTCACTTCTGGTCTGGCACTGCTGGTCCTCACCTTTGCACAGACCAGTTTACTTATCTCCATGGCAGTGGGATGGGGGAGCCCTGGGTGTGTCATTGGAGTTGCCTCTGCCCTTGCCTGAAGACCAGGCATTTGGGTGGATGAGTCTTGGGACTTTATTATTATTGCTTTTTTTTTTTTTGATAAAATGTAAAGCTGCCTTTGAGCTCTTACTATGTGCTGAGCACATTATCTGCATCATCTTTGTCTGCTTGCCATCTACATAATATCATGCTTGTTGTACACATGAGGAAATCAAGATTCTGAGATGAAATAACATGCTCAGGTTTTTCAGCCCATAAATAGTACAGTCACAATTTGAGCCCAGCTCTCTCTGATTCCAAAATCTATCATCTACAGTTCTGTGTCATGCCCCTTCCCAGACCCCTTTGCCTCTCTTTGAGGGGCTTACCTCTTCTGCCTGCAAGTCATGTGTCTCCAAGAGTTTGGCTGTGGCCTGCTGGACTACGAGAAGCCTTGTTTTACTGGACTTTCCTTTCTGGTTTGGAGGAGCCAGAGTGTCGTTTTCCTGCCAGTTCCCCTCTTCAGCATTCTCCGTCTCTCTTATTTCATCTCTTGCCATGTGGCTTCTGTACTGAGTAAACGTCTCTCAACAGTTGTGGTGTTAGACCAAGGAGGAATGTATAAGTGGAAATAGATCATTTCCATCTCCCATCTCCCCAGAAATTATTAATGTGGCAAAATAATTTGTAGTTTTGGGTAAAAGATGTGGGCTCCCATCTCCCTGTGGGTTTGCCCACTCTTTGGGGGTGATTAGTTCCCAAGAGCTAGTTTTGACATTCAGTCCTCATGTTTTCTTTTTCAGAGGTTCCTTCAGTCTCTTGTAAACTTGTTCAGCACCCTTTGGACCCTTTGGAAGTTGCTTGTGCATGCTCAGTCATGAGCAATGCCTTCTCATTTCCCAGCCAGAGGGAATGGAGTGCTGGGTTGGGTGGAGGCTCTGATTAGGGTGGCTGGTGAGGGTGGGGTCAGGCCAGAATTTTCTTGGGTGTGGGAGAGAGAAGAGCCAGGCATGCACACAGCTGCACACACTACCCCCTCATCCTTGGGAGGCATCTTCTTGCTTTTGTGAGAAACAAGCACTATTCCTAAAAAGGAATAAATGCTCACTCGATTGTGGAGAAGAAAAGAGTTTATTCACAATCTTGTAAGAACGGGTGCCCAACCAAAATGTGTGGGGTTGGCGCCCAGAACAATAGACCCAGGAGTATTTATTCCCTGTGCCTAACTTGCAAGTCCCTCCCCTGTTTCTCCAGTGGCTGGATACTTCAGAGGTTACAGTCTATTCACAAGCCTAACCCCTGCAAATTTGAAACATGCAGCCCTCCCAAATTGGGACCATTTGATAAAAGTCTCCTGTGCAAACTTGAAACATTTGAAAGAAGTCTCCACCCCTCTTTCCTTTGGTCTTTAACTGCAGAGTCAGTCTGAGCTAGTTTGGTAACAACTTATGAAGCTATTTTAGGAACTTCTACCCCCTGGAGTCTCTACCTTGCAAGGATAGTGGGCGGATAAACAGGAGGACCCTCCACCGATTACAGCGTGGCTTCTTGACCCTCTGCCATTCCCCTGAGCTGCCCCCACCCTGTGTGAAAGCTAAACTTAATCTGATTAATTCTCATACTTTGACCTCCCTGGACCTGAGGGCTCTGCTGGGGAAGTAGTTCTGTTCATGGTGGGAACTCTGAGTAGGGACCTGGCAAGGTCCCAGGGGTTCCCAGCTATGCCTGGGTGCCACCTTCTCTGGTACATCTGCCTCTTTTGACCTTTAACCAAGACTTCTAGGACTTTGGAGTCAAGTCTCACAGCTTTTGTGTGAAAAAAATTGGTTACAAAGATGTGTGTTGAGTGAGAGCAAGGGACATTCCTACACAGAAAACAGACTGGGGTGATAAAATGTTAACAGTGTTTATCACAGAATGATGGGATTATGGTTTGTTTTCCTTTACTTTTCAAATTTCCTTCAGTGCACATATCTTATAAGACAAACCAATAGATGCTTTAAATGAATTGAAGTAGTCCTCCCTCACTTCACCCTTCCCTAACCCCCTCACTGAAAAAAAAAAAAACAAAAAACCTCCTGTCTGGAATTAGGGTCCAGTGGAATAATCAGGAAAGGGTGGTGGAAGTAACTGACATCGAGTGTGACTTTGCTCTTGGTACTTTCATTTTTCAACACTTTTTCTGCTTCAGCCATGCTTTCTGCCTAAGATTCAGAAGAGGGCATCTCTGTTATCTTACAGTTCCTCCCATCTCTTTCTGAGAGGGGAAAGGCAGGGCCTGTCACTGTTCGGCCGGGCCTGTCACCATTCAGCAGGCAAGGAACTGCCAGCCTAGGCCTGTACCCAGGGCCGCTGCTCAGTCTTCTGGGTGCCTGTGCCATGAGAGGTGGATCCTGGCCTGCATGTCCTGGGAGGTTTCTTCCTACTCTTGAGATGCTGCTGCTTATCTCACTGTCCCTCGAGCTGGTCCCAGTTCCCACCACACCCTGCCCCACCCCTAGCAGAATATCCCAAGATGGGGTGAACCTGGGCTCACTCACATTGTCTTGTCTTGCAGCGCAATGTCCCTGCTCTTCTCACGGGGCAACTCCATTGTCACAGTCAAGAAGGATAAGAGACACATGGCTGAGGTGAATGCTTCCCCACTCAAGCACTTTGTCACTGCCAAGAAGAAGATCAATGGCATCTTTGAGCAGCTGGGGGCCTACATCCAGGAGAGCGCCACCTTCCTCGAAGGTGAGTCAGGCGCCTGCCCAGTGAGGCCCACTGCCATTGGTTTGGACATTCATTTAGCAGGATTTGGGGGTGAGGAGGCACAGCCCTGCTCTTGGGGTCCCTAGGCACAGATGGGTTTTTGCCATCAGTGATGTGCTGCTCTTGGAATCACATGGGATGGGGCTCAGGGGAGATTAGGTCAGGAAGGCCAGGAATCAGTCATTTAAGAATTCCACGTTTTATAGTGTACTTGGTTAATCATGAGGGGTAGGTCAATCTTATCCCCATTTCAAAGGTGAGGAGATTGAAGTTTGAGAGCTGTCCAACTCCAAAGTTTTGAGAGTTGTCCGGCTCCAAAGCTCAGGTATTCTTGGCCTGGTTCGGGCTGCCTTTAATAATGGGACAGCCTGGCTGTTGGTACCCTGAGCATAGGGTGCTCTCTTTGATAATTTTAGATTGGCGACAGAACTGTGAGAAGGACCTCATGTCACCTCTACCTTCTCCACTAGTTACTAATTTGAGCTCAGCTCTGGCAGCAGAGGACTGGTTCCCGTGCTCCTGTGACCTCAGCACCAGCTCCCGCCACTGGCTTTCTCAGGCTCCCTCTCTACAAGGCACACCTTGGCTCCAGCTCCCGAGGTGATGTGTGAACGCCCTGTAGCTGAGTCTCATCTGCACTCAGTTTCCTCATTTATGAAAGAGAGGCTTAGGAAAAATTAGGGTTTTTCCAGATGTACCAGTGTTCAGTGGAGATGCCCCAGGCATCGAGTCCTGGCTGAAGCAGGACACACTTCTCTGTTCTCTGCCTTCAACCCAACAGCTTGGCTTCTGGCTGCTTCTGCAGAAGGCTCCCTTTAGACAAAGGGACTATATCCAGTCACTTTCCCCCGTCTATGCCCTTAGCTTAGTGCTTGACGCAAGAGAAGGTGCTGCCTAAATATTTCTTGAGTAAGAAAATATGCATTGAAAAATTATAAGATGGATGGTTGAAATTATTCCAATTCATTATGCACTTACATGGCTGCAGCGCCAGCACGCCTGGCACTGTTTCAAGCTCTGGGCAGGTGGGTGTGGCAGACCAGGTTGCCGCCCTCCTGGAGCCCAAGGCCACTTCCTGGGAAGCTCTGAGTCACTTACTCAGGTGATGTTCTACACAGACACATGCTTGATGTGGGCATCTATGTGATGGCATCAGGAATGGGTGTTTGATTTCTTCTTCTGAGAAAATACGAAGCTTCCCCTACTGGTGGAGTGGAAGGGGAAGAGCTGGAGGGATTCCGAGATGTGCCTGGGAGGGGAAGGGATGCTCACTACCAAGGGGCTGTTCTCCAGCAGGCAGGTGTCCAAGAGGCTGTTTGGCTGGTGCTGCTGCTGTTAAACATAACCACAGGCCTGAGAGGCAGCTTCCTCCGAGGGGCCTGTGCGGCAGGAGTGCTGATGGCGCCCAGCAGGCGGGGGCACCTTGTCGGGTTGGCCATTTCCTTCCATGGCACCAGCTGCGTGAGAACTTTGCCAGGTGGTCTCTGAGGTGCCACCAGTCACACTCTGGATTCTCTGCAGTCTGCTCGGGCCAGACCCCCATCTCGTCAGCTAGTGCTAGCTGGCCTCGGTTGCTCCCATCTCTGATAATCAGTTATCCACCTGCCTGTCAAGGGCATTGGGTAAAACCAGTGCCGTGACCCAGTATCCATTCATTAGCAACCATTGAGCACCTGCTGGATGCCTGGCACCATGCTGGGTGCTGGGCATTGTCCATTTGGCCTTCATATGCTAGGTGACACAGGCAGCCAATCTAGACAGTTCACTCCGTGCTAAGGTGGGTGAGGTATAGGGTGCTATAGGAGCTCCAACAAGGGGGCCCTAACTTAGGGCGGGGTGGTGGGATCGTCAAGGAAGTCTTCCTGGAGGCTGTGCTGCCTAGATAGACTCGAGGCTAAGTGGGGTGAGCCAAGCCCCAAGGCATTGCCTTGCTTCTTTGGGGCAGGGCGTGTGTTGTGTGTGTGGTTTTAGGAAGCAGCGAGCAAAGCCCAGATGCACGTTCAGGGGCATGATGAGGTAGAGTGTGAGGCAGGGGATGGCAAGAGACAAGGCTGAGAGCAGAGCCAGACAGAGGACCTCATGAGATCACATGGAGTGGTTGAGACCCTGGGCTCTGGAGCCAGGCCGCCTGGATTCACACCGAGCTCTGCCATTTATTAACCGTGTGATGTGTTAATAGTAAGGTCTAAGCAACACCATATTTGAAAAGCTATTAGAACAGTGCTTGGCATGTAGTAAAAGCTTTACAAGTATTTGTTTAGTAAAAGATACATGAGTAAATGATGGCAGTTAACCTTTGAGTGTTCGCCGTGTACCAGCCATCACTCCAGGAACTGTATGTGTTTTAATTCATTTAGTCCTCAGAACAATTGCACGAGGTACTTTGTTATCTCCATTTTATGGACAAGGAAACTTAAGACCCAGAAAGGTCCATTTGCCTGGGGTCACATAGTGAGGCAGTGGTGAGAGCCGCCCCCAGAAGCCAGATGTCGTGCTCCTGAGCCCGCCTTCTCAGCCCCTACGGTGTGAAGCCACAGAGGGGAGTCTGGACCTTTGGGCTGGTGACAG
>PVKY010006066.1:0-16457 GCA_004027775.1 Bradypus variegatus
AGTAAGATAGTTGGACTAGATCAAGTGTATGATGTAATGACAATTATTAGTTCACCGATTAGGTTGATTGATGGTGGCAAGGCTAGGTTGGTAAGGGAGATAAGTAGTCATCAGAGAGCTATAAGGGGGAGGATTGTTTGTAAGCCTCGTGCTAGGAGTATTGTTCGACTGTGGATTCGTTCATAATTGGTATTAGCAAGGCAGAATAGGGCTGAGGAAGTGAGTCCGTGGGCAATTATTATGGCTGTGGCTCCTATGTAACTTCATGGGGTTTGGATTAAGATAGCAACAATTACTAAGGCTATGTGGCTAACTGACGAGTATGCAATTAGGGACTTTAAGTCCGTTTGTCGAAGACAAATTGAGCTGGTTATAATTATGCCTCATAGCGAGAGGAGTATGAATGGGTATATAAGGGATTTGTTTAATGGTTCGATGAAAATTGAAATACGTATTATTCCATAGCTACCTAGTTTTAGTAGGACTGCTGCTAAGACTATTGAACCTGCGATTGGTGCTTCTACATGGGCTTTTGGGAGTCATAGGTGTAGGCCATAAAGTGGTATTTTAACTATGAATGCTAGTATGCATGCTAGTCACGTTAAACTGTTAGTTCATGAGTTGGATAATTGATCAGATTTATATATAAGTGTAATTATGTTTAATGTACCTATAGATTTATATAAATGGATCAATGCAATAAGTAGGGGTAAAGATCCTATAAGTGTATAGAATAAGAAGTATGAGCCTGCGTTTAGCCGTTCAGTTTGGTTTCCTCATCGGGTAATAATGATTAAGGTTGGGATAAGAGTTGCTTCAAATAGAATATAAAATATGATTAGTTCTGTGGATGAAAATGTAAGAATAAGGGTAGTTTGGAGAATAATAATTAGTGAAATATAGGTTTTTTTTCAAATAATAGGCTCTTTAGATATATGTTTTTGACTAGCAATGATTATGAGAGGGGTCAGCCATGATGTAAGAATTAATAGTGGCGTAGATAGAGGGTCAGTAAAGAATAATGTTGAAAAGTATGTGGAGCTATAGGGATTGATTAGGGTTGTAATAGTTAATAGACTAATAATAAAGCTATATATGGATGAGTTAATTCAGATAAATTTACTATTAGACAGTCAGGTTATTGGAATTATTATAATTATTGGAATAATGATTTTTAGCATTGTAGAAGGTTTAAGTTTTGTACGAAGTCTGAGCCATATGTGTTTGAAACTTTGACTAATAAAGCTAATCCAACCGCTGCTTCGCATGCTGCTAGAACAAGTAAAATGATTGGTATAGTGAATGAAAAGGATATGTGAGTGAAAGAAATCGAAATAGAGAGTATGAGGAAAAGTGATAATATTATTCCTTCTAAGCATAGAAGTGATGATATTATATGGGAGCGAAAAATTATAGTACCTAATAAGGAAGCCAAAAATGTAATGTATAGGTTGAATATGGCTAGTGACATTGATAGTAGTTATGAGATAAATCATAATTTAATGAGTCGAAATCAATTGTTTTATTTAAACTAACTACTAATTCGCTTCATTCAAGGCCTTTATTTATTCATTCATAGGCTAAGCCTAGTGCTAGGATGATTAGAAGGAGGAGTGAGAGAGTAATAGCTGAGTTGATAGGGGTAAATTGTAAAGCTCATGGTAAAGGGATGAGGAGAGCAATTTCTAGGTCGAATAGAAGAAATGTGATGGCTACTAGGAAGAATTTTATTGAGAATGGGAGATGTGCTGATCCTATTGGGTCAAACCCACATTCATATGGGCTAACTTTTTCAGAGTAAATGTTTATTTGTGGAATTCAAAAGGCGATTAAGATTAGCAATGAGGCTAGGCTGAAGTTAATAGTTAAAGCAATAAGTGTGTTTATTACTTTTCTTTGGGATGGGACCAAAACTAAGTGATTGGAAGTCACTGGTACTAAGTTATACTAGAAAAGTAGGATCCTCATCAATAGATTGATACATAAAGGAATAGTCAAACAACGTCTACGAAATGTCAGTATCATGCTGCAGCTTCAAAGCCAAAGTGGTGGGTTGAGGTAAAGTGGAAATGGATTTGACGGATAAGGCAGACAATAAGGAATGTTGTTCCAATCATTACGTGTAGTCCATGAAAGCCTGTAGCTATAAAGAATGTTGAGCCGTAAACACTGTCTGAAATGGTGAATGTTGTTTCTATATATTCAGAGGCTTGTAAGATTGTAAAATAGATACCTAATATGATGGTAATGAAGAGGGCTTGGATTATGGGAATTCGATTACCTTCTATAAGGCTATGGTGGGCTCATGTAATTGATACACCGGAGGCAAGGAGTACTGATGTATTTAGAAGAGGTACATCTAGTGGATTAAGTGGGATAATACCTGTTGGTGGTCAACAACCTCCTAATTCTGGTGTGGGGGCTAGACTAGAGTGGTAAAATGCTCAGAAAAAGCCTGCAAAAAAGAATACTTCTGAGATAATAAATAGGACTATGCCGTAACGTAGACCTTTTTGTACTACGGGGGTGTGATGTCCTTGAAATGTTCCTTCACGAATTACATCTCGTCATCATTGATATATAGTTAGAATATTAGATAATACTCCTATAAGAAGAAGGGTAACCGATTGATAATGAAATCATATTACTATTCCTGATGTTAGGAGAAGGGCGGATATAGCTCCTGTTAATGGTCAAGGGCTTGGGTTGACTATATGATAGGCATGTGTTTGGTGGGTCATTAAGTATTGTCATGTAGGTATAGGCTTACTAATAGGGTAAATACATAGGCTTGAATTAGGGCTACTGCAAATTCTAGAATTGTGAGTAGAGTAAGAATAATGAATGCTGCTAATGATCCAATTGGACTAATTGAGTAGATTGCTAATGTGGCTCCTCCGATCAAGTGAATTAGCAGGTGGCCGGCTGTAATATTAGCTGTCAATCGTACAGCAAGAGCTACAGGTTGAATGAATAAGCTGATAGTTTCAATAATAATTAATATTGGAATTAAGGGTAGTGGAGTTCCTTGTGGTAAAAAATGGGCTAATGATGATTTAGTTTTGTGACGGAATCCTAGGAGTACAGTTCCTGTTCACAGTGGGATGGCTATTCCTAGGTTTATGGAAAGTTGTGTGGTGGGTGTAAATGAGTGGGGTAAGAGACCTAGAAGATTAGTAGAGCCAATGAAAATGATTAGAGATGTTAGGAGAAGAGTTCAGGCTCGTCCTTTTAGGCTATGTATGTTTATCATTTGCTTAATGATTGCATTTATTAATCAAGACTGGAAAGTTGTGAGGCGGTTATTAATTAGACGCTTTGGTTGAGGAAATAAGATTGATGGAAATATGATGATTGCAATTACTAGTGGTAAACCTAGGAGTGTAGGGGTAGTGAAAGGGGTGAATAAATTTTCGTTCATTTTAGTTCTCAAGGGTTAGATGATTTAATAAATGGTAAGTCTTTAGTTTGTGGTTGAGGATGGAAAATAAAGTTCTTGAATTTTAATTGAAAAATAATAAATAGGGTAAGTAGAGTTCCTACAATAGTTGTGAATCATGAGGATGTATCTAATTGTGGCATACCATTATGGGATAATTGGTATCCTATCTTTAACTTAAAAGGTTAATGCTTAATAGCTTCATAATGGAGTCTACAGTATTGTTGTTGATCATGATTCAAAATGTTTGAGTGGAACTATTTCAAGAACGATTGGTATAAAACTGTGGTTAGAACCACAGATTTCAGAGCATTGTCCATAGAATAGTCCTGGTCGTGAAGATGATAGAGTTGCTTGGTTTAGTCGTCCTGGGATTGCATCTGTTTTAATTCCCAGGGAAGGGACTGCTCATGAGTGGAGTACATCTTCTGAAGAAATTAGTATACGAATTGGAAGTTCTATTGGGAGTACAACTCGATTATCCACTTCTAGTAGACGTAGTTCTCCTGGTTTTAAATCAGATGTAGCGATTATGTAAGAGTCAAATATAAGGTCGTTAAAATCGGTGTATTCATAGCTTCAGTATCATTGATGTCCTATGGTTTTTACAGTTAATGCTGGGTCGTTGAGTTCATCTATTATATAAAGAATACGGAGAGATGGAAGGGCAATTATAATTAGAATTATGGCTGGTAAAATAGTTCAGATAGTTTCTACTTCTTGGGCGTCTATGGTGTTAGTATGAGTAAGTTTAGTGGTTAATATAAGTGAGATAATGTATAGAACAAGTGTACTGATAAGGAAAACAATTATAAGAGTATGATCGTGAAAGCTGGTTAGTTCTTCTATAATTGGTGATGAAGCGTCTTGAAGGCCTGTTTGAAGTGGGTAAGCCATAGAGATATACAAGTGTTTAACTCGTAATTTAACTTTGACAAAGTTATGTAATTAATTTTACTAATATCTCATTTGAGAAAGACATATTGGATATGAGGCTGGCTTGAAACCAGTTTTGGGGGGTTCGAATCCTTCCTTTCTTAATTGGCTGGTTTTACGTAGGCTGGTTCCTCGAAAGTATGGAATGGTGGGGGGCATCCGTGGATTCATTCAAGGTTTGTTGATGTTATTTCTACTGTTGATACTTCTCGTTTTGATGCTAATGCTTCTCAGATTATAAAAATTATTAGGATAACGGCTGTTAATGAGATAAATGAGCCTATAGATGAAATTGTATTTCATGTTGTATAGGCGTCTGGGTAGTCAGAATAACGTCGTGGCATCCCTGCTAAGCCTAGAAAGTGTTGTGGAAAGAAAGTTATGTTAACGCCAATAAATATAATAGTGAAGTGTGTTTTAGCTCATATGTCGCTTAGAGTATAGCCGGTAAATAGGGGGAATCAGTGAACAAATCCCCCTATGATAGCAAATACGGCTCCTATGGATAGAACGTAGTGGAAATGAGCTACTACATAGTATGTATCATGGAGTACAATATCTAGGGATGAGTTTGAGAGAACGATTCCAGTTAGTCCTCCTACAGTGAATAGGAAAATAAATCCTAGGGCTCATAGCATAGCTGGGGATCATTTAATATTTCCTCCATGTAGAGTAGCTAGCCAGCTGAACACTTTTACTCCTGTTGGAATGGCAATAATTATAGTAGCTGATGTAAAGTAAGCTCGGGTGTCAACATCCATTCCTACTGTGAATATGTGATGTGCTCATACAATGAATCCTAAGAATCCAATGGATATCATAGCTCATACTATGCCCATATATCCAAATGGTTCTTTTTTTCCAGAATAGTACGTTACAATATGAGAAATTATTCCAAACCCAGGGAGAATAAGAATGTATACTTCTGGGTGACCGAAAAATCAAAATAGGTGTTGGTAAAGTACTGGATCCCCTCCTCCTGCAGGATCAAAAAAAGTTGTATTAAGGTTGCGATCTGTAAGAAGTATTGTAATTCCTGCAGCCAGCACTGGTAGTGATAGAAGGAGGAGTACAGCTGTGATAAGCACTGATCAAACGAATAGAGGTGTTTGATATTGTGATATGGCTGGTGGTTTTATGTTAATGATTGTTGTAATAAAGTTGATTGCTCCAAGAATTGATGATACTCCTGCTAGGTGAAGGGAGAAGATTGTAAGGTCGACAGAAGCTCCGGCATGAGCTAGGTTTCCTGCTAATGGAGGGTAAACAGTTCATCCAGTCCCAGCTCCTGATTCAACCATGGATGATGCTAATAGAAGAAGGAAAGAGGGTGGTAAGAGTCAAAAGCTTATATTGTTTATTCGCGGAAAAGCTATATCAGGTGCACCAATTATTAGTGGAACTAGTCAGTTTCCAAAGCCACCAATTAGAATAGGTATAACTATAAAGAAAATTATTACAAATGCGTGGGCAGTAACAATCACATTATAAATTTGATCGTCTCCTAATAATGAGCCTGGTTGACCAAGCTCTGCTCGAATGAGAATACTTAGGCCTGTTCCTACTATTCCAGCCCAAGCACCAAAAATTATGTAAAGGGTCCCGATATCTTTATGATTTGTTGAAAATAGTCAACGGTTAACGAACATAGGTAGAATGGCTGAGTAAAGCATTAGACTGTAAATCTAACTACAGAGGACAAATCCTCTTTCTACCAGCGAAGTCCTGAGGTGCATAGCATGTTGAATTGCAAGTTCAAAGGAGCAGCTTCAATCCTGCCGGGACTTCTCCCGCCTCCTTTTTTTTCTAGGCGGGAGAAGTAGATTGAAGCCAGTTGATTAAGGTGTTTAGCTGTTAACTAAAGATTTGTAGGTTTGAATCCTATCAGTCTAGTAAGGATTTAGCTTAATTAAAGTTATTGATTTGCGTTCAATAGATGTGGATGGTAAATCTGCAATCCTTATTACTCAGAAATTAAGTTTATGAACTTACTTAGAGCTTTGAAGGCTCTTGGTCTTTAATTAACCTAAATTTCTATAATATTGATATAATTATTGGGGCGAGTGGTAGTGAAAATGATGAAATTATAAGTATGGTTGGTATCATAGTTAAATGTTTCTGGTTTGAATGGTGTCATTTAAATTTGATGTTGTTTGGAAGTGGAAATAGGGTTAGTGAAGTAGAATAAATTAATCGTATGTAAAAGTATAGGTTTAGTAGTGCTATTATTGCCATTGTTAGACTGACTGTTGTTATATCATTGAAAATTATTTCTTGGATGATGAGTCATTTAGGAAGAAATCCAGTTAGAGGGGGTAGGCCTCCTAGTGATATTAAACATAGAAGAGTTGCTAGGGTTATTAGTGGACGTGAATTCCATGTTGAGGTAAGTGATGCTGTGGTAGAGATGGATAAGGAGTTTAGTGAAATGAAGATAGTTGAGGTAAGAAGAATATAGATGATTAAATTAATTAGTATGATTGATGGATTATATAGTATAACTGTTGTTATTCATCCTATGTGAGCGATTGAAGAGTATGCCATAACTTTTCGCAGTTGAGTTTGATTTAGGCCTCCCCAACCTCCTAGTAGGATGGATAATATTGCTATAGGAATGACTAGGTTTTTGTCTATAAATGGTGACAGTTGATAAAGAATTGAGATTGGGGCGATTTTTTGTCAGGTTAATAAGATTAGTCCTGATAGTAGGGGGATTCCTTGAGTTACTTCTGGGACTCAAAAGTGGAATGGGGCTAAGCCTAGTTTTATTGCTAGGGCAATTAGAAGGGTGAGGGAGGTTAGTGAATTTGGTGGTTGTTGAATATTTCATTGTCCTGAGTAGTGGAAATTGTTTATGATGGCAAATAATAGGATTATGGATGCGGATGCTTGGGTTAAGAAATATTTGGATGCAGCTTCGGTAGATCGCGGGTTTTTATTGATTGTTATTAGGGGAATAAAAGAAAGTATATTAATTTCTAGGCCTATTCATGCTAGTATTCAGTGTGAGCTTATTATTGTAATTATTGTTCCTAGGATTATGGTGGATAGAATTAGGATTAATGCAATAGTATTAATTAGTATGGGAAGGATTGAAACCAACGTTTTCGGGGTATGGGCCCGATAGCTTAATTAGCTTACCTTACTAGGATTTGGTGTAATTGGTAGCACGGAGAAGTTTGAATTCTCAGGTTAGGTTCAAGTCCTAGGATCCTAGAAATAAGAGGGTTTTCACCTCTATGATTTACTCTATCAAAGTAATTCTTTTATCAGACATATTTCTATAATATTGGTGGTACACTTGCTGTGGAGATTGGAATTGCAATATATCATATGCACAGGGCTAAAGTTAATGGTAGAAAGTTTTTTCATAATAGATGTATTAGTTGATCATAGCGAAATCGTGGGTAGGATGCGCGAATTCATAGGAAAACTGATGATAAGATTAGAGTTTTAATAGCAAAATTACATGAAGATAGTTCTGATGTAATAGGATTGTATGTGGGACCGAAGAATAGAATAGTTGTTAGGGCATTTATGAGGATAATGTTTATATATTCGGCTATAAAGAATAGGGCGAATGGTCCGCCGGCGTATTCTACGTTGAATCCTGAGACTAGTTCTGATTCGCCTTCGGTTAGATCAAATGGAGCTCGGTTAGTCTCTGCTAGTGTAGAGATAAATCATATTATAGCTAATGGTCATGCTGGTAGAATCATTCATATTTGTTCTTGGGATGTGGATAGAGATACTATTGAGAATGATCCGCTAATTAGTATAATTGAGAGTAAAATGATAGCTAAACATACTTCGTAAGAGATTGTTTGTGCTATAGCCCGTAATGAACCAAATAAAGAGTATTTTGAATTTGATGCCCATCCTGATCATAGAATTGAATAGACTGATATGCTAGAGATTGCTAGGATAAATAAAAATCCTATGTTTATATTGATAAGTGGTTGTGGTAGTGTTAGAGGGATTCATATTGAGAGAGCTAGGGCTAGAGCTAGAGTAGGGGCGATTGCAAATAGGAAAATGGAAGAAGTTGCTGGTCGTATTGGTTCTTTGATAAATAGTTTTAGTGCGTCGGCAAATGGTTGAAGAATTCCACATGGGCCGACAATGTTTGGTCCTTTGCGAAGTTGTATATAGCCTAAGATTTTGCGTTCAACTAGTGTTAGGAAAGCTATGGCTAGGAGGATTGGTACGATGAGCATTATAAAGTTAATAATAAACATTGTGTTAAGAAGAGGAGTTGAACCTCTGATTATAAGGTTTTAAGTCTTATGCAATTACCTGGCTCTGCCATCTTAACGGCCTCTTATATCGAGGTTAGTTTTAAGCTATACGGATATACTTTATAAGTTAATATTATATCATTTATTAAGTGTTAAGGCGCTTATTAATAAGTTGGCCTTATTTCTCTGGTCCTTTCGTACTAGGAGAAATAGTTGAATAGATAGAAACCGACCTGGATTGCTCCGGTCTGAACTCAGATCACGTAGGACTTTAATCGTTGAACAAACGAACCTTTAATAGCTGCTGCACCATTGGGATGTCCTGATCCAACATCGAGGTCGTAAACCCTGTTGTCGATATGGACTCTTTAACAGGATTGCGCTGTTATCCCTAGGGTAACTTGGTTCATTGATCAGAGTTAGTTCTGGGTCAATACTTGGACTTTATGTAATTTAGACTTGTTTGTCTTGATAATTGTCCTTCGGAGGTTTTTTTATGCTCCGAGGTCACCCCAACCAAAATTTTAATTCCAGTGGTTATAGTTTTGATTCTGTTAGAATTGAAATTGATGAAGTTGGAATATAAATTTAAGCTCCATAGGGTCTTCTCGTCTTATTATGCTATTTCCGCCTCTTCACGGAAAGGTCAATTTCATTGATTGAATGTAAGAGACAGTTAAACCCTCGTCATGCCATTCATACAAGTCCCTAATTAAGGAACAAATTATTATGCTACCTTTGCACGGTCAGAATACCGCGGCCGTTTAACTTGCGTCACTGGGCAGGCGGTGCCTCTAATACTGGTAATGCTAGAGGTGATGTTTTTGGTAAACAGGCGGGGTTTGTGTTTGCCGAGTTCCTTTTACATTTGTTAATCTTTCCTTTGATTGCACTCCTGTGTTGGGTTAACAAAGATATGATGTCATGGATTCTTGTTATTGGAATATATGTGTCTAGTTGTTAACTATCAGTGAGTTATTCGTTCTGATATACACTTGTGCAGGGAGAAAATTTTTCTTATTACTTATGCTAACAGTGTCTCATCTAATAAAGATTAGATTGGTCCAGTTTGATTAGTAAGAGTTGAGTAATATTATTGGTATAAGTTATGTTTTAGTGTTGAGCTTTAACGCTTTCTTAATTGATGGCTGCTTTTAGGCCTACTATGATTATTTAGTTTATTACTCTTTACTTTAGGTTGTATCCTCTATCTAAAGAGCTGTACCTCTTTAGGTTAGCTTTAAAACTTACAGTAACTTTATGAATAGTAGTGAGGGCAAGTTTTAAGGTGAACTAAAATTCTTTTCTGGACAACCAGCTATCATCAGGCTCGTTAGGCTTTTCACCTCTACCTTAAAATCTTCTCACTATTTTGCCACATAGATGAGTTGGCCCTGTGGTAGGCTGTTCTAAGGTAGCTCGTCTGATTTCGGGGTTTCTGGCTTAAGTTCTCTTTGTCAGGGTGTTTCTGGTTAGTTCATTATGCAAAAGGTAGAAGGTTTAATCTTTGCTTTTTTTTACTTTTATGTGTCTTTCATCATTCCCTTACGGTACTATCTCTATAGCGCTAGGTTTAATTTTCTATCACCTATACTCATTGTTAGTGAATGGTTTAGTTTATGTTATAATGCGATAGTGAATTTAATAGTTTATTAGGCTAGTTGTAGTTCAAAATATTCATTAGGTTGAAATCTTCTGAGTGTAAGTCAGATGCTTTTTTTAAGCTATATTTTGATTCTTCCAAGTGCACTTTCCAGTACACTTACCTTGTTACGACTTGTCTCCTCTTGATCTATTGTAATTAGGTGTTATGTACTTTTAATTGTTAAGATGTTGAGGAGGGTGACGGGCGGTGTGTGCGTGCTTCATTGCTCTATTCAATTAAACACTCTAGTTTTAATTTACTACTAAATCCTCCTTTATCCTATGGATTTCACACAGGGTTTCGTAATGTTCTAAGTATAGAAAATGTAGCCCATTTCGCCCCACTCCATGGGCTACACCTTGACCTAACTTCTTTAGTATTTACTCATTTAGCTTACTTTAGTTCCTTTTTAGGGTTAGCTGAAGATGGCGGTATATAGGCTGAATTAGCAAGGAGTGGTGAGGTAAATCGGGGATCATCGGTTATGGAACAGGCTCCTCTAGGGGGATATAAAGCACCGCCAAGTCCTTTGAGTTTTAAGCAGTGGCTAATAGTTCTCTGGCGAATAGTAATGTTATTAACTATTTATGTTTATGGCTATATATAGTGGGGTATCTAATCCCAGTTTAGGTTATAGCTTTAGTGCTGCAAGAATTAGAGCTACTTTCGTAATTTATTTTTATTTTGACTTTGGCTTTCTACAGCGGAGTAAAATCTTAGCTCTATTTGTTTGGTGTTTTTGGCACTCTTTACGCCGTTAGAATATTAACTTGGGTCTTTCGTATGACCGCGGTGGCTGGCACGAAATTTACCAACCCTAGTACGTCAGCATAACTAAGTCAAACTTTCGTTCATAGCTTAAATTTTATCACTGCTGTATCCCGTGGGGGTGTGGTTGAACTTAGTGTTTTTAGCTGCGTTTAGTTTGGTACGCGTGCTTTATACTTGCTCCTTGTAGTCTTTAGAGAACATAGGGCTAAACTCACTGGATCACGGATATTTGCATGTGTAATTTTACTGATAGCTAATATTAAGGCCAGGACCAAACCTTTGTGTTTATGGAATCTGAAGATTCTTCTAGGCATTTTCAGTGCCTTGCTTTATAAATAAGCTACATTAACTAGTAGATTTAGGAAATATATGTTGTGGCGAAGTTTTTGATTAGTTATTTTTGCGGATGATATAATTTACTGATGAGTTTCATGGATAGGGCCAAAAATGTTAAATTGGAAGTGAAACTCCTAATAAGATCGAAAAATAGCCTATTAGAGTCGATTTTGCCTTGATGAGGGTTGAGTAGGAATCTGGTATTGTTATTTTTCATGTCCTCAAGCATTAACAGAATGTCAAGGAGCTTAATATGGGGAAGATGAATGTTAGACATAAAGTCCAGCTTGACTATATTTGACTGCTACGAGCCTTTGACGGCGTAGCTGAGCCTCGCATCCCGAAAAAAAAAAGATACCAAAGGCATGACAGAACAGTTATGTTGATCATGGGCTGATTAGACACTAACCCATCGAGATGTCTTATTTAAGAGGACCGTGTGGGCGGTTTTAGACTTAATGGCCCTGAGGTAAGAACCAGATGCCAGGTATAGTTTCATTTTAGCTACCCCCAAGTTTAATGGGCCCGGAGCGAGAAGAGGAGTACTAGTGGGCGGGTTGATGGTTTCACGGAGGATGGTAGATTAAGAGACGATCTAATGGAAGGGGATAGTCATATGGACAAGGATTACGTAACTTGATGGTCTATGCACGTATCACGGAAAATCTAATCTTTCAAGCATGAATTTTGGTTACTGCTACAATATCCATGTTGGTGAGGATTTATGTGGGTTAATACATAAATGTATTATGTACAGTTATGGTTATTATGTACGGTACAATTATGTATGTGGCTATGAATTAATGCACGATGTACATGCAAGGAGTAGTTTAAAAAGAATTCCAGCTTTGGGAGTTGGAGGTAGGATGTAAATCTTCTCCTTGATGCTTTGAGAGAAAGATTTTCTCATTTCAGGTTTACAAGACCTGAGTAATTTTTATACTATCGAAGCTTTCTTCATTTTAATATTTTGTTTTCAATGATGCCTGCAATTGGTATAAGGATGAGGATAATAGCAAAGTATAAGAATGATGCGATTTGTCCAATAATAATGAATGGTGGTTCAACAGGTTGGCCTCCAATTCATGTTAAGACTAATACATCTGAAACTAGGAGCCAGAATAAGAATTGGCTGATTGGTCGGAATATTAGGCTACGTTGCTTAGCAGTTTGAATATGTGGGAGTAAAGCTAGAATAAGAATTGATATTAGTAATGCAATAACGCCCCCAAGCTTGTTGGGGATTGATCGTAAGATGGCATATGCGAAGAGGAAATATCATTCAGGTTTAATATGTGGTGGTGTATTTAAGGGATTTGCGGGCGAATAATTATCTGGGTCTCCTAATAGGTCTGGGAAAAATAGTACTAGGGTAAAAAAGAACGCTAGGAGAAGAACAATTCCTAAAAAGTCTTTGGTTGTATAATATGGATGGAATGGGATTTTGTCACAGTCTGATGGAATACCTAGTGGGTTGTTGGATCCTGTTTCATGTAGGAATAGTAAGTGGACTATAGCTATGGCGGCAATGATAAATGGTAGAATAAAATGGAATGCGAAGAATCGATTTAAGGTGGCTTTATCAACAGAAAATCCTCCTCAAATTCATTCTACAAGGTCTGTACCAATATATGGGATGGCTGATAGGAGGTTTGTGATGACGGTTGCCCCCCAAAATGATATTTGGCCTCATGGTAGGACATAGCCTATGAAAGCGGTAGCTATCGTGAGAAGCAGGAGAATAATACCGATGTTTCAGGTTTCTATGTAGGAATATGAGCCGTAATAGATTCCTCGGCCAATGTGAAGGTAGAGGCAGATGAAGAAAAGTGATGCTCCGTTGGCATGAATGTAGCGGATGAGTCATCCGTAATTTACATCTCGGCAGATATGAGTAACTGATGAAAATGCTGTGAGGGTATCAGGAGTATAATGTATAGCTAGAAATAGGCCTGAGGCGATTTGGATAATTAGGCATAATCCAAGGAGTGATCCAAAGTTTCATCATCCTGAGATGTTTGAGGGGGTTGGAAGATCGATAAATGCGTGGTTAACCATTTTTATTAATGGGTGAGTTTTTCGTATGATTGTCATTAAAGTTACTATAGTTGAATTGACAACGATGATTTTTCATGTCACTGGTCTTGGTTATAACCCATGTAGTAATTATGACATATTTAATGTATATTTTATTAACAATTATAGTTGTGGGGTTTGTTGGTGTTGCTGCAAAGCCTTCACCTATTTATGCTGGACTGGGTTTAATTGTTAGTGGTGGAGTGGGTTGTGGTTTAATAATGATTTATGGTAGTTCATATATTGGGTTGATAGTATTTTTAATTTATTTAGGTGGAATATTAGTGGTGTTTGGTTATACAACTGCAATAGCTACTGAAGAGTATCCTGAGGCTTGGAGTTCAAATATTTGATTATGAATGCTGCTTTTATTAAGTGTGATTATGGAGGCCATGTTGGTAGTTTATGTACTTGGTGATGATGGGGTTGATATATTGGATAATGTATATGACGCAGATGAGTGAGTAGTATTTGATAATGATGATATGGTTTTAGTTCGAGAGGATTCAGTTGGTGTTGGGGCTATATATAGCTATGGTAGTTGATTAATAGTTGTAGCTGGGTGATCTTTATTTGTTGGAGTTTTTATTATTGTTGAAGTTACACGTGGTATTTAAGTGGTTGCAAAAGTGAGAATTATTATTGATAAAAGGAATGATATGAAATAAATAGTGATGAGTCCTTTATGGTTTGATGAAGAATAAGATGCTGTTTGTTGGAGTGAAGAAATAAGTTTGGGTATGGATTTTTCTGTCCAGATATAGTCTAATGTTGATGTAGCTATTTTTTGGTTAAATGATAAGTTGGAGAAAGGGATAAGTCGGTGTATAATTAGTGGGAAATAACCTAATAGGTTGGAGAAGTTATGGTGGTATGTGTTTGGGTAGAGTTTTAGATAGAGTGTTATGGAGTTAAGTTCTATTGCGACAACAAATCCTGTTAATGTGACAATTAAGGCGGTGAATTTGATTATTGGTGGTATTGTTATGATTGGGGTATTGATTGGGTTAATAAAATTTGTGATGATATAACCTGCAAAGATACTACCTAGTAGAAGTCGTATAATAGGATTAATCAGGTTTGGGTGGTTTTCGTTAATAGAGGTGACTGGTTGAAATCGTGGGTTGTTAATGAGGACAAAAAAAATAATTCGTGTACTGTAGGCTGCAGTAAGTGAGGTGGCGATTAGAGTAATAATTAGGGCTCAGGCGTTTGTATACGACGAATTTATGGTCTCAATAATGAGGTCTTTAGAGTAGAATCCTGTAAGAAATGGTATGCCAGTTAGTGCTAGGCTGCCGATAATGAGAGCTGAAGTGGTAAATGGTAGGGATTTAGCTAGGCCTCCTATTTTTCGGATATCTTGTTCATCGTTTAGGCTGTGAATAATTGATCCTGAGCATATGAAGAGTATAGCTTTAAAGAAAGCGTGAGTGCAGATGTGGAGAAATGATAGATATGGTTGATTAATACCTAGGGTAACTATTATTAGGCCTAGTTGGCTGGAAGTTGAGAATGCGATAATTTTTTTGATATCATTTTGTGTGAGTGCACAAATAGCTGTAAATAGTGTAGTTAGGGCTCCGATACATAAAATGAGGGTGAGTATAGTTTGGTTATTTTGGATTATCGGGTGAAAACGGATTAGTAGGAAAATTCCTGCGACAACTATTGTACTAGAGTGTAGTAATGCTGAAACAGGTGTTGGGCCTTCTATGGCTGAAGGTAGTCATGGATGTAGACTAAATTGAGCTGATTTTCCTGTGGCTGCTAGGATTAATCCTAGGATTGGGATGTTTGAGTTTGTATTTATTGAGAAGATTTGTTGAAAGTCTCATGAGTTAAAGTTAGAGAGTATTCAGGCTATTGTCAGTACAAATCCGATATCTCCGATACGGTTATAAATAATGGCTTGAAGAGCAGCTGTATTGGCATCTGATCGTCCGTGTCATCATCCAATTAATAGGAAAGATATAATTCCTACACCTTCTCAGCCAATGAATAGTTGAAATATATTGTTGGCTGATACTAGAATTAGTATAGTGATAAGAAATATGAGGAGATATTGTATAAATCGGTTAATGTTAGGATCATTATGCATATATCATGAAGAGAATTCTATAATGGATCATGTAACGTAGAGTGCGATTGGGATGAAAATAATTGATAGGAAGTCTATTTTGAAGCTGATGAATAGTTCTACCGACTGAATGGTGGTTCAATGTCAATTTGAGATGTATGCTTCTTTGTTGGAGTTAATAAAAATTATGAGAGGAATTATGCTGATAATAAATGCATATTTAATAGAGGAAGTAACTTTTATTGGGAAGTTGGGTTTAGGTGTAAGTAGCATGGAGTAGAGTAGGGGGAAAAGTAATGTTATAAATATGGCTAAAGTTGATAGTGAATATAAGTTTATTACTTTAGTTTGGAGTTGCACCAAATTTCTGGTTCCTAAGACCAATGGATTACTGTTATCCTAATAAAGTGTTTAAAAAAGCCATATTTTCATATATGGATCAGAAGAATTAGCAGTTCTCTGTTTGTTCTTTTTTGGTAATTAAAAGATGAAACTCTTTATTTTTAGATTCACAGTCTAAGGTTTTTGTTAAACTATAATTACAAAAAGTAAATCCTATAATTAGGCTTGGTTTGGCAGTTAATAGCAAGATAGGGATGAGATGTAGAAAGATTAAGGTGTGCTCACGTGTAAATGAGGGTTTAATATTAATGGTGTGAGTTGAAGTTTTTCCTCGTTGGGTTGTAATTAATATGTATAGTGAATATGATGCGGTAATTAGTATATTGGTTCCTATAAGTAAGATAGTTGGACTAGATCAAGTGTATGATGTAATGACAATTATTAGTTCACCGATTAGGTTGATTGATGGTGGCAAGGCTAGGTTGGTAAGGGAGATAAGTAGTCATCAGAGAGCTATAAGGGGGAGGATTGTTTGTAAGCCTCGTGCTAGGAGTATTGTTCGACTGTGGATTCGTTCATAATTGGTATTAGCAA
>PVKY010006067.1:0-16432 GCA_004027775.1 Bradypus variegatus
CCCCCCCCACCCCTTTGGCTTTTTCTTTTTTTAAATCTGCTATATGATGTTTGTTTGGGCTGACCTGTGACAGTCCATCTTTATGCTAGTAAGAATGAATAAATTAATTTCGTTCAACAGGTAGTCGTCTACCAGGCGGTGGCCTTTCTTGGACTAGGACCCTGCCCTGGGGCTCTGTCACCAGCACCCAGCACAGTGCTTTGCATGGTGTATCAGGCAATATTGGTTCAAGGGTTGCATTTATTTGGCTTTGTCAAAATATGTAAAAGGAAGAAAGCATTACTAATGCATTAGAATGGCAACTCCATGAGGGCAGGGACTTTGTGTTATTCACAGCTTGTTTTCATCCCTTAGGATCAGGCAAATAATAAGTGCTCATTAAATATTTGTTGAGTAAATGAATTGAAAGCCCCACTTTGGAAGAATTAGAATTTAAGAGCTCAGATGGAAAACAATGTATAAATGCAAGGGCTTTTAACAGGCCTCTTCAAACTTTTCTTATGTGAAATTACAGTCTAGTTGATCTACAAGATTGTAAACTCCATGAGAGCTGTGAAAACTTCTTTTCCCTGCACAGTATTTTCTATAGTGCTGGCACAGTGCTTTGCAAATATTAGGCACTGCCTAAAGTGATCTTGAATTGGCTTAAATATTATAATAAAGTAAACTAACTTTATAGAGCATCTGCTGATTACCAGATACTTATACACACTAAATCCCAATTTTTACAATTCTTTGAAATGGTGTCATAACCACTGTAGGTGGAGAAATAGGCTCTGAGAGGCTAAGAAATTTTCCTAAGAAGGCACAGCTTTTAAGTGGTAAACTCAGGTCTTCTGTTTTCTATGGTTGGTAAGCTTTTCTGTTTGTGAGGTTCGCAAACCGCAGCCTGCAGGCAAAATCTGGCCTATACCTGCTTCTTCGTTTTTTTTTTTTCTTTATTATTATTATTTAGACAAGTGGTACTATATGTATATATATATATATATATTTTAATTCAGTTTTATTGAGGTATATTCACATGCCATACAGTCATCCATGGTGTACAATTAACTGTTCACAGTACCATCATATAGTTATGCCTTCATCACCCCAATCCATTTTTGAACATCTTCTTTAGACCAGAAAGAACAAAAATAAAAATAAAAAATAAAAGTAAAAAAGAACACCCAAATCATCCCCTCATCACACCCCAATCTTCATTAGTCCCTGTCCCCATTTTTCTATTCATCCATCCTTACACTGGATAAAGGGAGGGTGATCCACAAGGTTTTCACCATCACACTGTCACCCCTTATAAGCTACATAGTTACACAATCGTCTTCAAGAGTCAAGGCCACTGGGATGGAGTTTGATAGTTTCAGCTATTTACTTCTAGCTATTTCAATTCACTAAAACCTAGAAAGTGATATCTATATAGTGCATAAGAATGCTCACCAGAGTGACCTTGGACCTCCATTTGAAATCTCTCAGCCACTGAAACTTTATTTCACTTCCCCCTTTTGGTCAAGGCCAACCTGCCAAGTTGGCCTAGCTAGAGAGAGAGAGCCACATCTGAACAACAAAGAGGCACTCGGGGAGACTCTTAGGCACAGTTATAAGCAAGTTTAGCCTCTCCTTTGCAATAACAAGCCCCAAGATAGAGGGCTCGGCATACCAGGCTGTCAGTCCTCAGTGTTTGCGAACGTCAGCAACAACCCAAGTGAGGAAATTCAACACTTCCTCATTTTCCCCCAGCTCCTCAAGGGTCCCTGCATATACATTTTTATTCTCTGCCCAAATTGCTCAGGGATGTGTTGCTATTTCATACTAACCTGTGCCAGCCTACAACATATCACTTCTTGTTCAAAGTTCCATGTAATTGTGGTATTTGAATAAGCTGATTGTGCAAGTTAAATTGCTTAGTGTACTGCAGAAAATATAGATCCTGCTCCAGATAAACATCTCTTCTCTTGGTCTTACATGGAAGTTGAAGTTTTAAAACATAGTCAATAACGTCCTTTACCCTTTGGCCCGATTTGCCTTAGTCCTAACCAGATCTGCTTTATTCATATCTCTAATTGAAGGCTAGACTCTTTTCAGCTTTTTAAACAGTTGCTGTTTGCACTAATACTAATGGTCACTTCTGCTGAGTTCTAGCTCTGAACCTCAGGTGTCATACTGATACCCAAAGTTCCAGAGAGTGATCAGGTCATACACAAAGGGTTCAGCATCTCAGAATTTGAAGATAGCCATTATAATTCAGGAATAGATTTGACTGCTGTAAGAGCTCACAATCTAGGGACCATTACAGTAATCGTTCCCCTGTTAGGCTGTGCTCTAAGATTCAATTCTAAGTTTATACATTGTAGTTAGTCCATATGTGAGGTATTATAGTGTTTGCCTTTGTTTCTGGCATAGTTTACTCAGAATGCTGTGTACAGGATCCATTCACCTTGTTGTGTGTCTCACAGCTTCACTCCTTCTCTTAGTTGCTCAGTATTCCATTGTATGCACACACCACAGTTCACCATTCTGTTCCTCAGTCGATGTACCCTTGGGCCATGTTGCAAATCATGAATACTGCCTCCATAAACACCAGTATGCAAATATTCACCCATGTCCCTACTCTTCCAAGCATATACTCCATGATGAGGTTGCAATATCTTACGGCACCCGCATACTCAGCTTCTTGTGGAACCATCACAGTGTCCTCCAGAAAGCCTACAACAGTAAATAGGTACATCCCTCTCCATGTTTTCTCCTGCATTTTTACCTCTATTTATATTTTTTCCTACAATTTTATAAAGATACAGTCACATACCGTGCTATTATCCAGTGTACAATCAGTTGTTCACATTATCATCATATAGTTGTGCATTTATCACCAAAGTCAGCACTTGAGCATATTGAGTACTACAAAAAAAGTGTTTTTTTAATGAATCATAAAAAAGACAATAAGAAAAATAAAATATCATACAATACAATATAATATTAAGGTCAGACAATAGTTTTCTTGATAATTGACCCTTCTATTAATATATAGTGTCCTTCTTTGTCTCTTTTAATTGTTTTACTTTTGAAGTCTAATTTGTGTAATATTAATATAGCTGCTTCCACTTTTTTCTTGTTGTTTGTGTGAAAATCTTTTTTCCAACCTTTCACTTTCAGCCTATGTTTTTGTGTGTGTGTGTGTGTCTAAAGTGAGTTTCTTGTAGATAGCATATAGGTGGGTCCTATTTTTTCATCCATTCTGCCAGTGTATATTTTTTTATTGTGGAGTTTAATCCATTAACATTAAATGTTATTACTGTAAGGGCAGTACTTTCTTCTACTATTTTGTCTTTTGGATTTTGTATATCATATCTTATTTTTTCTCTCTCTCTTCTTTTACCTTTCCTGATAATCTTCATTTCTATACTCTTTTCAAAACCTCTCTCTTCTATCTTTTTGTATCAGCCTGTAGCACTCCCTTTAGCATTGCTTGTGGCATCAGTCTCTTATTCACAAACTCAGTGTCTATTTGTCTGAAAATATTTTAATCTCTCCCTCATTTTTGAAGGACAGTTTTGTTGGATATTGAATTTCTTGGTTGACAGTTTTTCTCTTTCAGTATCTTAAATGTATTGTACCATTGTCTTCTCACTTCCATGGTTTCTGCAGAGAAATCTGTAATGATCTTAATTAGCTTCCCTTGTATGTGATGGATTGCTTTTCTGTTGTTGCTTTCAGAATTCTCTGTCTTTGACATTGGACAGTTTATTCAGTGTCTTGGGAGTGGGTCTATTGGGATCTGTTCTGTTGGGAGTATGGTGCACTTCTTGCATCTGTAATTTTCTGTCTTTAATAAGAGTTGGAAGTTTTCTGTGAGTATTTCTTCTGTTATTCTTTCTGCCCCCTTTCCCCTTTCTTCTCCCTCTGGGACACCCATAGCATGTATATTCGTATGCTTCCTGTTGTCACTGAGCACCCTATGACACTGCTTGTATTTTTCCATTCTTTTTACTATCTATTCTTTTGTGTTTATGAATGCAAATGTCTTGTCTTCAAGTTCACTGATCCTTTCTTCTGCCTGTTCAAATCTACTATTGTATCTCTCTATTGTGTTTTTCATCTCTTCTGTTATGCTTTTCATTCCCATAAGTTCTGCCATTTTTTTTTCTCAAGCTTATGAATTCTTCTTTATGGTTATTCAGTATCTTCTTTATATCCTTCATCTCTTTTGCCATATCTTTCCTCAGTTCATTGAATTGATTTTTGATTTCATTTAGGAGATTTGTTTGAACATCTTTAATTAGTTCTTCCTTTGGTTCATTGAATTGTTTTAGCATTAGTTGCCTCAACTCCTGTATCTCAGTTAACTATTAGTTTTACCTTTGGCTGGTCCATATTTTCATGTTTCCTAGTATGGCTTGTTAATTTGAGCTGTCTAGCCTTCTGACTTTCTTGATTAGTTACTCTGGAGCTCATTTTCACTCTTTTCCCTAGGGTTTTATTGTTGGTTGCTTTGTTCTCTAACCTTTGGTGTTCAGTTCAGCTTATTCTAGACTGCTAACTTAGTTTCTATTTAGTCGATCAGAGTTTTTCACCACTTGTTTTTCTGCCTTTTGCCCTGCCTCTATGTAGCCTTTTGGTGAGATTGTCTCCTCAGATATGGTCAGCCCCAGTCAGGTTTTCCCAGTCCAGAGAGGCCCAGGTCTCAGGAGGAGGGTGTGGAGTTTCCTTGAGAATGAGACCCTCCTGTGAGGCCTTTAGACTCCAGCTTCTCCTATGCTGTCCAGCAGGCGGCGCTTGACAGCCTGCAGCTCCCCGACCAATGTAAGGAGGTGGGGAGCCTTTAGTTGTCCAGGTGACACCCTGTTGGGTGTGTGGCTGACTGAAGATGGTTTCTGAATTCCAGCCCCTGGGGTCTGAGTTCCCAGAAGGAGGGCTGCCACTGGTGCTGGACCACACCCCCCTTTTCTTGGGGGAATTGTGTCCTTCAGGGATCTGTCTCCACTGGGTTCATTGCTTTGTCTGTCAGAACTATCTCAGCTCTCCATTCCTAAGGCTGGTTGCAAATATCTGAGGCTTTCTGTAAAGAGCTACTTAGAATAGTTATTTAAAAAAAAAAAGGAAATCCCTTTTTAAGGCCCTTCCCCAGCCCTCAACCCTTGCCTAGGGCTTGAGGATATTGTCTGGATAGTTACTCTCCAATAGCTTTAATTCTACCCTTGCCAGGGAGCTACTGAATTGTAAAAAGATAAGGAGTCAGAGAGTGAGAATAGAAAAGGGAAAAATATAGAAAAAAACCCAAGCCTTTTTGGAACCAAGGAATGGGTCCCTGCTTCTATGTATACCCCCCTTCTGGAGCCTAGCCCCCCCTCTAGCACCCCGAAGTCCCCCAGCTCCAAAAGCTAATTAATTAATTTGTTAATTAATTCTGCAGTTGAGGCTGGGTTGAGCCTCCTTTATTGCTCCCAGGTGCAAGACAGTCCCTGGGGTCTGGGTGGGGAGGGGCGCCAGATCCCTGGCCAGGGAACTCACAAGTTTGCCATCTGAGCCTTTCCACCCGTTCTAGACTGTTGTATGATGTGTGACTGGTCACTGGAGACCCTGAAAACAATGTTTCATGCAGTTCCTAGCTAATTACCAGCTATCCTTGAGGAGTGACTAAATTCCACGCCTTACCACTCCACCATCTTGCCCTGCCCTGTATACCTGCTTTTATATGGCCTGTGAGCTCAAAATGTTTTTACATTTTTTACATGGTTGAAAAAAAATCAACTAAGAGTAGTGTTTTATGGCACGTGGAAATTATATTAAATTCAAATTTAAGCAACACTGTTTGTTTTTCTTTCTTGACGTATTGTCTGTGGCTTGTCTGCACTGCAGTGCCGGAACTGAGTAGTTGTGAAAGAGACTTTATGGTCCATGAAGATTAAAATATTGAACTCCCCTCTATGGAAAATGTTTGCTGACCCCTGCTCCATGCCATCCAGATTCCTGAGTGTGGGTCCATTTTCTCCTTGGAAGGTACACAACAAATGGCATTGGATTTTAAAGATTTTACCATACCTGTTGATTCTAAATTCTGAATTACATTTTAAGTAATTAATATCCAGGTACTGATTATTTTTGATATATCAGATGCCTGATTATTAAGTTGTTAGGAAAACAAAATAATGATTTCATTACTGAACTAAGCAGTCTTGAGAAGGGCTTTTTCCATCTACGAAAAATTCCCATGTATTATCTTTAAACCACAAATCATTGAGTATAATCACTTTTCTCTGATCATTGTTAAACATGGGTTGAGTAAAGAGTCTGATGCTTCATAGTTTGACTTAGGGTGAACTGTGTCCTGAGCTCAGACTATAGACCAGGCATGATGCAAACAGTGGTTCTGGGACTTGGTTCCTGGATCAGCTGCAGCTGAGTCACTTGGGAAAGTGTTGGAAATGCAGATTCCTGGATCCCACACCAGACCATGGAGTCAGCAGCTCTGGGGGGTGGTGCTGATGCTTGCTTGGGTTTGAGAACTTCTGACTTAAAGGGTAATGGTTATGGGTGTTTATCTCTTATTGGCTCTTAGTAAATAGAGACACAATTTAAATATTGAACTAGTAAGGTGTTTTTTTTAATAGTTAGAACTTTATTGGGACAACTGATGAAATTTTACAATATGGATTATGGATTAGATAATGGCATATTTCAATATTAAATTTCCTGATTTTGTTAACTGTATTGTGATTATGTAAGAGAAAGTCATTGTTCTTAGGAAATATATACTGAAGGGCAAAGGGTCATCATGTCTTCAGTTTATTCTGAAATGATTCAGAAAATATATGCATACACGTATCAAATGGTAAAGCCAATGTAAACGGCTGGTAAATCTGGGCAAAGGGTATACAGGAAGGAGTTCAGTGTACTATTTTCTGTAGGTTTGAAATTGCATAAAAATAAAACATTAGAAAATTATACCACAGTTGCTAACACTTATCGATTTGTTCAGTGCTTCCTATAGATTTATAAGGCATTATCTCATTTAATTCTTTTACAACCCTGTAAAGCAGGTACCATTGTAGCCATTTTATAGTTGTGGAAACTGGGACTGGTCACATGGCTGAGATGAGATTTCACCACTCTAGGTCTGTTCCATTCAGAGCTAGATTCCTGAGGTTGCCTTGCCTGATATCCTTATAATCTTCTCCTTACTGTCTTCTCACAGAAGCACCTATTTGGGTTTCAAGCATGAAAACACCTGAGAACTTATTCTCTCTCAGGGCGTCAGAAGGTTGGAAATACACGCCTGAGATCAGGGCTAGAGATGGGAAATCATTGAAGCCATCAGCAGTAATAACAAGAACCTATCTTATAGCCTTCATTTTCCTTTAAAAAAATCAAACCTTGAAATATAATCAGTTCAGAGGCATTCATAAAGGGATGTCCAGTTTAACTGACAGTTTGCAATGAAGATTTTCACATGTATTTACTACAGATAGAAGTCATATGTCAGGATTTGCTCTCTTAGATAGACTGGAAGCTAAACAGCAAGGCTCTGTTCTACCGGACTTCCTGTGCAAGGGACCTTACTGCAACCCAGCCCGGACGGCTGTGCCACCTGGGCCGAGTGCCAAGCAGGGACCAGCTCCATGGAGGGAATGGGTTGCTAGAATGGCACTTGGGAAACAGAAAGATCCTTCTTATTCCAATAGTGGGGGGAATATGCACTTTTTATTGAAATCCACCAGCCACTGAAAGAGTCACCTGGGAAGAACTTTCTGTCTTTTCACGTGCCCTCGGATGGTTGTGAGACCATAACATAACGGCCACTTTCAAGTCATAATCGATAGGTAAGAAAAAAAGTAAAAAAAAAAAAAATAATTATATAAAGTTCCTAATTTGGGATAATTCCAGTCAAGTATAGTAAAACCTCATTGATATTTGACCTATTACTTATGGATTTGCAAACACCCAGAAACGTGTTTCCTACTTGTTTTGAGGTTAAAATAATGACAACTAAACTGTATGGATATCTGAATTTATGATATAGTATTAGGCAATGCACACATAATGGGAATATAGTTTTCATGACATTTCATTTTACTTATTAGACTCTTTGTGTTTAGTTTATAATAGTCCATATAGTATCACTTTTAAGAGTGGGCAACACTAAGAAATTAGCTAGTAACTATATCACACTGTTCACTTATATTGAGCTTGAAATGAACAGTAAATGAAAGTTACCCTTTCAGTTTTTACCTGTCCGTCCTGGTACCTCTTCTATTATGGAACTGATGTTTTTTCTACTGTTCATTTCTCTTCATGTTTTTTGACTTGGCCCTTGTTGAGATAACTGTGAATCTTTAATCTGTCATTAATACATCAGCTCTTCCTCATAGCTTGTTGTCCAAGAGTTTGAAACATTTGCCTTCTCTTTGTTCAAAGGGGTAAATAAACACTCTGTGGGCCAGAGGTCCATCAGAGTCCCAGGAAAGGCTAATCTCACAAACAAGTATCAGTTATTAATAACAATACTAGAAATAATAGTTATTATGCAGTGAAAATTAGTACATATTGAACTCTACTATGTACCAGGCACTGTTTTAAGCACTCTCTTAGCAGTGTCCCGTTGATTTCTCACAGTAACCTTATGATGTATTACTATCACCTCCATTTTCCAAATGAAGAAAACGAGTCATTGAAAAGTCAGGTGCCTGCCCAAGGTCTCCAGAAGTGGTCAGGTGGGCAGTGGATTTGACTTCAAGTCAAATTACCACTCAGTTTGGAAGCAAAGTAATAAAATGATATTTCATTCCAAACTTCCAGTTTGAATTTCTTCAAAAGTGAGTTATAGGAATGCTACTTTATCTGAATGTTGTGTGAGTGTAACTTTCTCTTCCTTTGGGAAGAGTGAATGAGGTTGGCTGTTCTGCGCTTACTGCCGCACAGGCACACCCCAGTGAAGTCCTCAGGCGGGTCAGTTTTTGGAAAAGGTTCGGGGCAGGTGGGCGGGTGGCCAGGACTCAGGGGAGCATGAGTGCCCGGGGGTGGGAACCGCGGTCGGTGGGGGTGGTCTGGATGCGCGGGGAGGGCTGGGCGCCCCGGGCGGTTCTGGGCCGAGGTCAGGGCGCAGGTGCCGCAGCCCCCGCCGGGGCCCTCCCGTGCTGGAGCAGCCCCTCCGTGCGTGTAGCCGAGGGGAAGCAGGTCCCTGGACACCCTCAGGGTCTGGCGCCCAGGCGGCCTCGAGCTGGTCCCGAGTGTGGCGGGGCCCGGGCGGAGGGCAGGGGCGGGGAGCCGGCACGGGGGGCGCCGCCGGGGTCGCGGAGGAGGGCGACAGTTGCTTCTCCTCCTCTCCGCTCCCTCCCCGGGCACAGCTCTGCGCCTGGGTTGGGGGCAGAGGGTGCTGCGGGGAGCTCCTGCCTCCTGTCTGGGCGGGTGCCGGGGCTCCCGACCGCCACACGGCAGCCCTCCCGCAGCGGCTCGTTTGGAGACGCTTCATACTCCTCCTGCTTCTCCTTGGAGCCCCCTTAGCGTGACTTTCGCTCCCACAGGCGCTGTGATGCCTGGGGCTGTGTTCCCTCAGTCCCTTCCTCTCCTCTTACCCTTGCCTCTCGCCCCCGCCTCTATTGCCTCTTTTCCTGCCCCTTGCTCTTCTCTGGCCTTTGCCTTAATCCACGCCTTCTAGTGTGTTTTCCTTCCCCCATGGTCACAGCTCATTTTTGCTGTTGGATACCTGTGCCCCTGCTGTGAATTTTACTCTAGAAATGTCGGAGCTAGAATGGGGTTTCATCCGTCACTTGGTGTGACCCCTTCATTTCTCATGTGGGAGACAGGAGCCCAGGACAGGGGCCAGGCTGTCATGTCTCTGTGCCCCTAGACTTCCTTGCACACGGCGTCCTCATAGATGTTTCCCAGGGGAGCAGCTGAGACATGTGCCGTGGAGGACTCAGGGCGGAGTGGACACCGGCTCTGTGCCCCACACGGCTCGGGGCCCAGAAACGGAGGCGAGATGGAAAGACCTGCTGCAGCGGAGCAGGCAGAACGTGGCACGTGCCCGGGAAGTGAGCAAGGCTGCCTGTGTGTGTTAAGGACCTTTTTGAATTTTCTGTCCCGATACTCACTGCATTTCTTCTGATTGTCTGAACATGCCGTTTCCACACTCATCTCAGCGCTTTTGTTTCCACGCTTGTCTCGGTGCTTTTGAACACTGTGTTCCCTTGGCTCAGAAAGCTCTTCGCCCCTTGGTGTGTCTGGGACAGCGTCTGAAGGAGAAACCTTTTGGTGGCGGTCTCTGCGAAGCCCCCACAGCTCTTCTGCCCAGGTGAACAGTGTTAATTACGGGTCGGCTCTGCGGATTTGCCCAGGGTACAAGCAGCGCAAGTGGGTTGCTCCAGGCCATTTTCTCAGAATTTGTTGCTTCTGATCTGCTGTAATGTAAACTTAGAGAGTCACGCATACAGCACCAGGAAAAGGCTTTGAGCGAAGGCCTAAGCTGTGTTTCTGAAAGTGTGTGAGCATTGCTTTATGGACTTTGAGATGCTGAGTTGGGTTACGTTCCATGCTTTTACCTAGGAAATTTTTACTCAGTAGTGAGGTACTTATATCTGAGAGCACGTGTAGAGAAGAGGCTTTGTTGTTGTGGTCATTAGCTTAGGTCAAGGACAGAAAATAGAAAGCCAGTGGCCATATGAGAAGGGAGACCATTGTGGAATTAGGTCATTTGTATTTTGGGCTTGGGAAAGAAACAAGGTATATTGGTTTTCTGTTGCTGCTCTAACAAATTACCTCAAACTTAGTGGCTTAAAATAAAGTTAGTATCTTACAGTTCTGGAGGTCACAAGTCTGAAATGGGTCTCACTGGCTAGAATCAGTGTGTCAGCAGGGCTGTGTTCCTTTCTGGAGGCCATAGGGGAGAGAACCTGTTTTCTTGCCTTTTGTAGCTTCTAGAGGCTGCCCAGATTCCTTGGCTCCTAGCCCCTTCCCTCAAAACCAGCACTCACGCTGACTCTTCAGCCTCCCTCTTCCACAAGTAGTTCACTGATAATTGATGTCTACCCTTTAAAACATCAGACCTTTTGATTTCAAACACCTTTTTTAGGCAAGTGGTTAAGATATTTATTATACAGTTTTCTACCACGTTTACTGAACACATCTTAAAAATCATGACTATTTGGGGCCCATTATTAAACAGCTTAGTTTGTTTAGTGATTACACAGTAATGTCTTAATTTTTAGCATACATTAGGCTGCTTGCCCTTTCGCTAACTGGCTTCCAGTTGCTAATGAAGGATAATGTTCAGAAAAGTGAACTAATCATAAATGCAGATAGACTCTAAACAGTCCTTATTCCTATATAGTGTTTACTGTGTAGTCCTGTCCCCTCCACAGCACTCCTGGCTCTCTTTTCATTCTGATATCCATAATTGCACCCTCATTGTTTCTGATATACTGTTGTAGTTGATGTGTATTTATCTGGGTGAAACTACAGATTTGTTTATTTAAGTCTATTGGGCTTGATATTGACATTTTAAAAAATATTCAGTGGCCAACCTTAACACAACCTTTTCCTCATTTTGAAATTCCCATCTGGGTTTCAGGTGTTCGAAGTTGTTTAAGCCTCACCTCTGCATATACAGAAATTCTAATTGAAAAACCATGTTTTTTTTTTGTTGTTGTTGTTGTTTCCTCCAAAATACTTTCTAGGCTTGGAATGCAGTTCTTTTACTTTAGTTTTCATTAAATGGAATTTTTCTCCTGTTTTTGTTTTGCTTTCTTCTTGTTCATATGTGTAATTTATGAATTGTTTTGTTTTTCTTTTTTAGACTTTTACTAGTTGGTGGATGTGAAACTGCTGAAGTGGGCATATCAAAAGCTTCTAGGTGTGGTCTTTCTGCCTGGAGAGTACTTTCAGGGTCACCTTATTATAAGCAGGTTACTAACGGTGGAGACAGGGTCACTCCGGTAAGTATTAGTCATAGCATTTCACTTTGCTAAAAAAAAACTTTGTAAGATGGAAGAGGAAATATTTTGTCTTCAATCAGGAAAGTGCATTAATACCAATGGCATTTGAGTTCTTCTTTGGAATATCAAATTCATCTATAGCATATTATAGTTAACTTGGTCTCATTTTGAACAATAGTATTTCGAGATATTAGAAAGCAATCTGACAGTAGTCCTTTTATGTGCAATCACTTATTTAGACCCAAACATTTATTAATCACTTTTTATGTTATGTGCTTTTACATGTATTAGCTCATGTAATTCTCAGTTTTTTGAAGTAGGTGTTGTCATTGCTCTGAGTTTACTGGTAAGGAAAGTAAAATATAGTTAAGAAACTTTCCCTGGGTTGCAGCTAGCAAGTGGCAGGATGAGAGTACCAACTTGCGCGGAAGTTGACCAGTCCACGTTCTTAACTGCTCTGGTGTACTTCCGTATTGTTCCATATGCATGCTCCATCCATCCATTCATCCATCCACTCACTCTACAGATACTTATTGAGCACATCTATTTGGTGCCAGACAATCATTTAAGCTGAGATAGTCAGGGTAGGCTGGGTTCTGTGTGATAGTGAAAACAATTAACATAAACAAACAAATGAAAAATCACAAAATTTCAGTGGTGCCACGACTTTCCTGGGCAGCTTGTCCTAAGTGTTGATTCAGGGATCTAGGCTGGTAACTTCTTGAGGTTTCACCATCTCAATTCATGGCCTTTGGAGGGGGAGGGAGGGTTATAAGGTGGGACAGGCACTTTTTACTGTTTTAGCCCAGAAGTGACTTCACTTCTGCTCACAGTTCACTTATCATAACTAGCCACATGGCCCCTCTTAACTTCAGGGAGCTGGGAAATATAGTTTTCTTTGTATCCAGGAAGGAAAGAATGGGGTATGGGGGAATACTCATTTTGTCTACCTTGTAGGCCCTATAAATCATGTATCTTGGTTGTTTATGTAAACGGCATGAAAGCAAGCCGTTGATGCAAATTGTGCACCCTGCACTTAGCACATTGCCTGGTACATGGTAGGTACACAGATATTTTTTGAGTAAGGAGGGAAAATCAAGAAGTTACAGGGAAACACAGCATAAGTGAATGCGTTATGTTGTTTGTTCCTATAATGTGTGTATTTGTCCTGTTATTTCTGTCTTAAAATATATGATTGCAAATGCAAAGACCTTGAGGGGTTAAAGATTTTGGTGTTGAAAAGGAACTAATGAACAAGCACTTTTGAAAAGAAATCTTTAGTAATTATAGTAAGCTTCCATTAAATTCTTTTCTTTGGCTTTTAGAATGTGCTGAAATGTGTGATTGTGAATTTAACTATGTAAAGCAGCGTGCTTTTTTTTTTTTTTTTAATGAGGTTGACATTTTAAAATGAGGTTGGTTTATATGGCACCAGACCTTGAAACGATGTATATTTTTAGATCAGTTTATATGAAGCTATGCTTTGTGCTTTTCCTTCCATTCATTATCCTTTGATCTACTCTACAACTCATTTATTTTCTCGGTAGGACTCAGAAAGGAGAATAGTTTGAGTAATATTAGCTCTGTTTCACAGATAATCACTGTGAAAATAAGGGGACAGGGGATGGAACCAGATCTTCTAGTTCCTGTTTAGCACCTTTTTCTCAGCACTATCAAATTAATTCATGATGATTATCACATAATCGATAGAAGGAAGTGAGGTAGGAGTTACTTGTACATATTGAACACACTACCTCATATTGGCAGGAATTTAATCACGTTTATTTCTCTGGTTTAATTCATATCCAGCTTGTAGTTTTATCTGTGAGGAGTTACCGGGCCGATCTAGGAAAGAGTTTGAAGAATTTTCTCTCTTGAACCTGACTGAAGCTAAGCAGGATGTCTGCAGCTTACTTCTATGGTTCAGTCAGAAATGACTTTTAGAAGTAGGTGTGTATGCACACACAGAAAGATAAAGCAAATGTAGGTAAATGTTAATCGGTAAACCTAAGGGAAAGATAGAATGCTGTTTCTTTGTATAATCATTTGAGCTGCTCTGTAGCTGTGAAATTTTTCAAAATTTAAGGTTGAAAGAAAAAAAACTACAAAAAGTAGGAAATTGTGGAGGATGTAAGGAGAGGTAAAATGGGCAAACTGTGAAAGTCCTTTCCTTTCCACTACAGTGTTATCAAGTTTATTTGGGACAGTGGTTTGGGAAAGGGAAGTCAGGGAGTACTGTTGAATACCGTGGAAACGTTTCCCATCCTGGCTTCTGTGCGTTCTCCTGGGCTTGCGCTCTGATGAGTCACTGGAATCCGCTCCGCTGTGTCCAGTCCTTCCTGGGCTGAGGCTTTGGTATTGGAGTCCTTTGAAATAAAATTGTGTGTGTACTGACAAAATAAGTGGGGAAACGTCTTGAATTGCAAATTGAATGCTCTGTTGTATGATTAACTTCCTGAAATGCTTCAAGTGTTTCTTCATTACATTAGTGCCTTTTAAATGTAAATTTACAATTATTCTGCATAGCCTTCCCCTACCTCAAAGTACTTTGAGGTTATAGGATTAGTTCCTTTTGTCAGGTTGTAGATATTGTTCTCCTGGAACCTTCTCTTATTGTTTGTTTAAGGTTGCTGTTGTATTGGGGGAGATACTGACTGAAAAAATGCTGCTTTTTTGCAAGGCTGCTAGGTTATAAAAGAGAATATGCAAAATTCAATATATGCATTGACCCAAGTTTCTAAATTAATGTTAGTGTCACCTATGTGAGACAGTTTTGTTTTTCCATTTGTTCAGCGTTTAACTGCTGCTCCAGGTATTAGGAATATAAAGTTACTGGTAGCAGCCCTCAAGGGGTTTCCTATATGTTGGAGGAGACAGCTGGGGCCACAAATAATTGCAATAAGTGTAACTGGTACTGGATTAGAATTCAGTAGCTGGGAGGAAGGACAGAACTTAGGCTCTGAAGTTAGAAGCCTGGCATTTGAATACCAGCTTGTCATTTACTACTTTTATATTTATGATTTTGCCAGAATCAAATGAGATAATATATGTGAAAGCACTTGGGGAAGTATAAAAAGATACACCAGCATTAAGTATTATTAAGTATTATTATCTGTTTGTATTTTCAAGGTCAAAGTTTTGGGGAAAATGTATAAAAATGAAGAAAATTGTATTTTTTATGTTATTGCTGCTGATTTTTCAGTGAATAATATTGTGGAAAGATTACAGACTTTTTAGAATCTTGTTTCCTGGAGAAATCCTACATCCCTGAGAAAACAGAAGTAGGCAGAAGACTACTTCCATAAAAACTCATCACTTACCTGTGTCTGTACCTAGAGTATCTTTTCTCTTATCACCACAGATAATTATCTTTCCTCTAGCTAAAGCCAACCTTTCCTTTTGTCTGTTAGACCCTCAGTATTACTTATTGAAGGATATTTATTCTAGGGTTGGGAGGAAGTATTGGGAGATGTATAGCTATATAGCCATGGTTGTGTTTAGCTACCCAGAAGTCTGGTAGGATAATTTTAACTTCAACAAAATAATATCCCCTTTCTCTTTTGTTAGTTTATTTCTTAAACCTAAAGCAAGAAAAAAAAAAAAAAAAAGAAAGAGTCTTCTGGTATATTCATTTCAAATACTGGTTTCTAAATGAAGATTTTTTTCTGGCACTTATCAAGTGTGGGATCAGTTCCTTGCATGAAATTTCTGTTAGGAGTGTTGACCTTTTTTCTAGTGATATTAAGATGAAAATGGTAACCTGGGGCCACCTCATTTGAGAAGAGCTTGGAGTTGATTCTAATTTGTATTGAGTGTACTAGAGTTGTTTCTTATGCATTTAAAAAAGTATTTGATTGTGGGTATATTTGGTGTAAGATTTTACCCCATGGTAATTTTTTGTTTTATAACAAAAACACAATTTTGCCAAGATCCTTGACAGCTATTGGTGATTTTCTTAACTGTTTTTTAAACTACTAGGTTTGCGATAGTTTTCATTGCATGATAAAAGGCCTTTATACAATGTGTGGGCATTTATTAATCTTTCTTGTTGTGGTATACATTTCTTTTGTAGGTACCAAAGACTCTGGGTTTATTGAGGATGTTAAATGTCAAGTTTGGCAGTCGCCAGGGACTGGAACAGGTAATGGAAATAGGCTTTACTGTGCTTTCCAAACATTTTCAGCAGAGTAAACCTCTAAAAGCAATGAACTTTGGATGTTCTAGGGGGTGTTCATAATTTTACACTGTGTAGATTTATGCATTAGTAAAAATTCATGGATCTCTACACTTGTGATTTGTGTATATTGCTATATATTAATAGTTATCTCAATAAAGAGCAAGTAGTTTTGTTTCTTATTTTTAAGGAATGAACTCAGTCCCTCCAAAGAAGTCTGCTGTAAGCATTACACGTCTTTGAAATTTCTTATTTTGTCTTAAGATGCTGTGAATTTTATAAACTTGCCCATAATATATTCTTTGTGTGTGTGTGTGTGTGATTATTCTAAAAT
>PVKY010006068.1:0-16510 GCA_004027775.1 Bradypus variegatus
AAAATCTCACCCGGGGGTCTCGCCAGGGTCAGGAAATCCCATAAGGGGCCAGGCGTAAAAATGCCCAGCTCTGTGCCCACATGACCTCTGAGCTGAGTGGGCGTGGCCGTGTGCCGATAAAACTTTATTCGTCAAATGGGCAGCGGGGCCGGTGAGCCTGAGTCCTCCCTGGAAGTAACTTTAAAGGCTCAGAAGTGTCGGTAGATGGCTGCCCCGGCGTCCCCCCACCCCAGTCAGGGGGTGTACCAGTAAACCAGGATCTGGGGAGCCTCTGCGGGATTCTGGGGCCCCTCCTGGTTTCTGCTGACTCGATGATGGTCGGGCCCAGGGCTCCTCCAGCAGGTACATTGCCACATCCACGTAACTGCACGTGGCCAGCAGGCGTGAAGTCCCATGGAGGGACGCTGCCTCAGGGGACAGAGGCTCTCAGGCCACCTCGGGCAGCCAGGGCAGGGGGTTCCCCTGGCTGGGGAGGACCAGGATGGCGTTGCCGCCCCATCGGGCAACACTGACGCGCTGTGAGCCTGGCCGGTCCAGGGGTCTCGGGTGACCACGTCCCTGATGTCTCAGGACAATGTCCTCTGACTGGCCCTGGCGAAGCCCGGAGAGCCTGAGGTGGCACAGCGGGGAAGAGACAGGCCAGGGCCTCGACCTGAAGCTGGACTTGGAGGCAGCAGGCCACGGGGCCCCTCACAGCCACGATGGGGGAGTGCCGGGGGCTGGGCGGGTGAGACCCCTCCAGGCCCAGAGTGGCAGCCGGAGCGGCAGGGCGGACAGACGGCAGGACCCCGGAGCCTGGTGCTCGCCTGGCTCTGTCCCTCCATGACAAGCCCATGTCCTCATCCGTGAAGTATGGGAGGGGATGTGGGGACAGGCAGGGGAGACGGCTGCTCACAGCCCCCGGGCCTCGGATCAGAGCCGGGTTGGGGAAGCCGCAGTGGCTGGCGACAGTGGGCACGGAGGAGCTCAGGGGTTTCTCGAGCCCGGTGCCCACCCAGGACGTCCCCCGGGTCGGTCCGTGAACCCAGCGTGTGCCCTTGCAGGGGCGTGCCCGGGTCGGCAGGCCCCCCCGTGCCTTGAAACACCCCCAACCTCTTGGTCCCTGGAGAGCAGGGGACCCGGGTGTCCTTCCCGTACTCCTGACGGCTCCTCCCAGAGCCGGGCACATGGCGGTGTCTGGCGCCCGGATATTCAATTGCAATTTGATGGCAATTTAATTGCAATTTGATTGTACAGCGTCCCTGAGGGGAACAGCTGCTGCCTGCAAACAGTCTCATTTCTTTTTCTTCCTGTCTTAACACAACGGAGCAGTCACGATGTTGGAAAAATAGGAGTATTTCCTTGTGACTGATTAGAGAGTTAGGGCTCCTTTCATGACTCTACAAAGGAGGCAGATTTCTCCCTTACAGAAGGAAACACTGATCTGCCTTTTTGTTATTTGTGGCCCTGGGTAGATTTTTTTCTTTTTTTCTTTCTTTCCCAGGCTATGGCTCCTAAACTGTGAGGTTACTGGACAGAGATTTCCAAGACAGATAAGCACCTGCCCTGCCCCTTCCCCCAGCGAAGGAGAAGGAGCAGGCAGAGGGCGGACGTGGCCACCATTCATTCCCGGTGGAAACCACCCGGGACCACCGGGCCCAGGGCCCGGGGACAGCCCACACCCCCGGCCTGGGCCACGGGCTCCGCTGGTGCTCGCGGTTACCATCGAGGCTGTCTCTTGGCCCGGGGGAGGACGCCGGCGTGGCACAGCCCTGCGTAGAAGGTGCTGATCTCGGCCAGGCATCCACGACGGGGGCCGAGCCGCCTGAGCCGCGAGTGGGTGGGGAGGGGGTCCTGGCGTCGGCGCCACCCGGGGCCCCGTCTGCTGAAGGCAGCACTGCCGGGTGTGGGGTCCTGGACGGCCTTGGGCTGGAAAGTTCCTCGCTGGGCAGGGAGAGGACGCTGGGTTGAGCTGCAGTCGGCTCCTCCTTCTGCAGAAATGAGAGAAGTGAGCAGTGACTGAGTCTGACAGGGAGGCTGTACCCACAACAGGCGGCCGCTGGTGGGGAGAGGGAGCCCGGGCCTCGGCTCACAGTTTCAGCCCTCTCCCCTCCCTTCGTTTCTAGAAGCCGAGGTGCAGCCTTCAGATGGCATCGTGCTGGGACTGGGAAACGCTGCCGGCTTGCTGTCAGATACGGGGTGCTACCCATGCAGCGTCGAAGCTGGGCCTCCCAGCCTCCTGGTCTCAGCACCCAGCCCTCCAACTGCATCACGACAAACAAGAGGAGATGCCCCCCTTAAGGCAGCCTTCCTGCTGCTTCTCACCCACTCCCGGGGCGGCTACAACCAAAAAAAAAATGGAAAATTAAAGTGCTGGGAGGAGGTGAGAAATTGGAGCCCTGTGTATGTCTAGCGGGAACGTAGAAAGGTGCAACCGCCGTGGGAAACAGTTGGATGTTCCTCAAAAAGTTAAATGTGCAATGAGTATACGACCCGGCCATCCCACCGCCAGGGAGAAGCCAGGAGGAATGGGGGGCAGGGACTCGGACAAATGCTCGGACCCTGGGGTTCACCGTCGCGTCAGTCACAAGGCCAGGAGTGGGCGCCACCCGCGGGTCCGTCACCAGGCGATGGAGAAACAAACGGTGTCCACGCACACGGCACAATATTATTCAGGCGCAGAAAGGAATGGATAATAATTCCTAATTATTGATTGAAACTGAACACACCCTTTCCACGGCAAACCCTTTCCCACATGCCTTAGGGATGACGGCGGCTATGAACAGCCACTGGTGCTTTGACATTAGGCAGCCAAGCCAGGGGCTTTGTTACAAAATCCACAAATAAAAATAAAACCTCACCAAGAAGCGTTCCGTTTGTTCTCCCTCACTGACTTTAGTGCTGGGGAAGCGCTGATTTGTGTCGGTTTCTTTTTCTTTAGAAGATTCCATCAAGCTTCCCAGCAGCACTTTCATTTCCTCTTCGTCACTGTCTGGGGAATCAAATGTTCTAGCAGGTTCTTTGTGTTTGCGCGATGGAAAATTCCTCTCTTTCTCAAAATGTGTGGTGGGGGAGATGCTTGCAACGGGCATGTTTTTCTTCTTTAGGAACCTGCTGCCCTTCCTGTCTGGCCCTCCGCTCTCGAGGACCGGAAGCTCCTGGGCCTGTTTCTGGGAGGGGACACCCCCTGTGCTGCTTGGGGGTTTCTCATCTGCTGCCCCAGGGGGGCTGGCCTCGGGGGTCTCCGGGCCCGAATCTGAGGCGGACAGGTCCGTGCGTGTTCTGCGGCCCAGGATTTTACTCTCTATGTGAGCCAGCCTCGCGAGCGCAGCCTCGGCCCTGACTTTGGAGGCCGGGGTCGGGGGCCCGCCCGAGGACAGCCTGGGCCTGCTCCCCAGCACGGGGCTCTCTCCTGGGAGGAAGCGGTTCCCGGCCCTCGTCTGGTTTCTCTTCAGAAATCTGCTCGGACCAGGCGTCATACTGAGAAGACGTTGACTGATGCCTGAATTTCTGATCTCCTCCAGTTTTGCATCCTCGGAGGAAAAGTTGCTGAAATCACTGAAATCACGGGAAAGATCATGCCCAGGCCTGCTGGCTTTTCTTGTTCTGGAGAGAGAGGGAAGAACGACAACGCACAGTGAGAACGTCTGTCGTGCAGACAGGGCCCTCAGTTCCCAGAGCAGCTCTGTCTGCAGCCTGGGGGGTCTCGGCCCCCTTTGCCTTGAGCCCACGTGGTGGAGGACACCCCTGGAACTCCACAGGAGGCCCAGCCCTTGGCCCAGAGCTCATTTATATCAATCATCTCGTCTCTTCCTGCCAGCACTGCTGGGAGTCAGTTACCGTCACCCCTGTCACAGAAGAGGTGATGCAGACGGGGGCTTCGCAGGTTCCCGTCACCCCCAATCGCCCGGCTGGCAAGGAGCAGAGCCAAATCCCAGCCTCAGGTCCCAGCCCCAAGACCACAGGCCCGGGTGGGCTTCAGGCCTCTGCGGTTACTCCAGACTGACTCGGAAGCAGCCCCGCTTCCCGCCACACCCAGGCAGGGCTTCTCCCTCGTCCTGGAGGCCTCAGCGCTCTCCCCCACAGCTATGCAAACACAGTCTGGACGTGTAACACGCTCCCCAGAAAACCTTACTTTGCTTCAAGTATGAGAACCATGGCCTGGGGGAGCCTATGGAGAGAGACAGCATCTCACCCCACCCAGTAAGGGGTGGACCGCATCATCCAAAAAGACACGTTCGAGTCCTGAGCCCTGGTCCTGGGGTGGGAGCTGATTTGGAGACGGGGTCTCTGAAGACGGGATGAGCTGAGATGTGGCCCACCTGGAGGAGGCGGCCCCGACCCAACAGGCCTGCAGTCCTTACAGCACAAGGGAACGAGGACACCGACCGAGACACAGAGGACAGCTGTGCGAAGGTGGGGCAGAGGCTGGAGTGAGGGGGTCCCAAGCCAAGGAGCTCTTGGGGCCACCGAGGTGAGGAGAGAGGCCAGAGCGGCATTTCCATGGTTTGAAGCTGCTCGGTTTGGGGGCTTGGTTACGCTGGCCCCACAGACTGAGAGCCCCACTGTGAAGTTTGCAATTTGTCACGTGGACATGCAGGGGCCCGTTTTTCTGGGGATCACCTCTGTCAGCCCCTCAGAGTTCCCACGTGTCCCGAGAGAAGACGCACAGCCCGGCACCAGAGTCACAAAGGCTTCGAGAGATTCTAAAGACTTATGAAGAGGGAAAACGGCAGCGTGAGTGGGCGTGTGTGTGCTGCGGCTCCTTCCGTGGGGTACAAAAGCCATCAAAATGCGGGCTGCACAGACCCTTTCGTGCATCGGTTCCATAGCTAGGCCTTTAGCTACGTCTATACTCTCAAAAGTGCAGAGAGAGGTATGTTCAAGGGAATTCGAGACAGCCGTGTGTGTCCTCGCCCAAAACCCAAACCCGTCCATGGCTGCTGCTGAAGGCCAGACAACACAAGCAGACAAATGAACACTGGGCAGCCGTTAAATAAATGTTTTAACTCAGGCACAGGTTACTTGTAAAAAGAGAATAAACATCGCCGTGAAAGCTTAAAGCCCTTCCCTGTTCGCTTGGAAAATGCTCTTTTTAGGGTTGCCAACTTCAACAAGAATGCTTGGTAGAATTTGAACTTCAGATAAACAATGAATAGCATTTTAGTCTAAGTAGGTCCCAAACGTTTTTATACTGAAAACTAAGTGTGTTCCAAATATTTTCATAACCCAAAAAAATTATTTAAGCAATATAAACATACAAGGAATTCAAGTTCAGTGGGGTGTCCTGTAGTTTTACTTACTAAATCTGGCAACCCTATATTTTACACTCTGTTCGAAGCTGAGCTCAAATGACTTGCGCAAGGAAAAGTTTCTAACCTAATGCTTAAGATTTGGTTCAAGAATGAATTATTGTTACTACAGTTATTACTTTATTATTATCTTACTGCCGGTTTCTCTGACCAGTGAGCTTGTTTGCTTGCTCGTCCCCATTCTAACAAACATGTAAGTGTGGCCACTCGCAGAGATCAGTGAAGGGAAAACCACACCCGACAGAAACAGTTGCAAACTCCTAGTCTGTGTGACACCGGGCAAGTTACTTATCTGCTGTGTGCCTCTGAGTCCTCATCTATAAAAGGGGAAAAATGGCTATCACCCTTGCAGGATTTTTATAAGGAGCAAAGGAATTAAAGCAAGTTCTGTGTGGGCCGTGGAGTGAGCATGCAGTAAAGTGGGAGGGGACTAACAGCAATGTTTCAGCCACCTGCATGGTGGGCTCATTTTTAGCTAGAAGATGGTAGAGAAGGAGAAGCCCGTGGCACAGTGGTTGGCTGTGGAAAGCTCCGGAAGCCCGCCAACATCTGTCTTTATTACCAGCTGTAGCTGAGGTTCAGGATCCCACCAGGTCAGGCTTTCCGGCATCTGGTTCTCCGGAACGTTTCCCCAGGCTTCAACATGAACCAACGGGCAAAAGATATGAGCAGATATCGCACCAAAAAATGATACGCGAATGGCCAACGAGCACATGGAAAGATGGTCAACGTCACTGACTGTCAGGGAAAAGCAAATCAAAACCACCAGGAGACACAGCTGCACACCTGCAAACACGGCTGGAGTCAAAAGGCCGGAGAGCAGTCCGTGCTGGCGGGGATGCAGAAATCCTGGAAGCCTGCACACTCCGCTGGGGGGAGGTCAGAGGGCGCGGCTGCTGCTTTGGACAAGTCCGACGGATCCTCACACAGCCAAGCCCGGGGTTACCATATGCCCCAGCAATTCCGCTCGTGGGTATCCGCTCCAGAGAAAGGAAGAGCTACGTGCACCCCGAAGACTTGCACGCAAATGTTCCCAATAACTACTGTTCATAAGACACAGAGGGGAAACCACCCAAACGCGCCCATTAGATGGGGAATGGACGGCAGATTCATAGAAATGAGGAAGTACTGACACATGCAACAACGTGAATAAAGCTCAAACGCCCCAATGCTGCCAGGGAAGCCACATTCAAATGATCGCGCTAATCCCACATACGTGAAATGACCAGAACAGGCCAAGCCGCGGGGACAAAGCAGATCGGTGGCGGCCAGGGGCTGGGGGCGGCAGCGGGGACCGCCAAGGGGCAGGTGACGTTAAGATTCCAAAGCCGGATTGTGGCGATGGCCCCCAACTCCGTGAATTGACCCCAAACCCCTCAATTGTACACTTTTATGCGGGTGAGTTTTATAGTGTGGAAATTATCCTGCAATAAAGTTGTCAGAAATAAGGAAAGCAGACTTTGAAAACCCGGGCACCCCTCAGCCCATCCTGGTTCACTCCCGAGGGGGCCGCAGGCGGGGAAACTGAGGCACGGGGGCGCCCCGCTGCCGCCCGCCCAGCCCCGCCCCCGGGCGCGCCCCCCTCTCCCCGCCGCCGCTCTCCAGAGCCCGAGAGCAAAGCCCGCCCGCGGGGCCCGCAGACCTCCGTCCTCGCTGTGCATCCATGGTGGTCGCCGCCACACTCGGCCCGGCGCGGAGGCCGGAGGCCACCGTTACCCCGGGCAACCGCGCCGGGGAGGCAGAGACTACATCTCCCGGCGTGCATCACGCGCGCCAGGGCCCAATAGCGCGGCAGGTCATAATCGCGAGGCGTCTTGGGAGCCCTGGGAGGGCCCGGCGTACACCGCGCGGCACGGGGGGCCAATGGCGCGACAGGTCACAATCGCGGGGCGTGGCGGGAGTTGTAGTCCCGGGTCGCGCGCGGAGGCCGTCGGGAGCGAGGGGCCAGTTGCGAGAGGAAAGGTCGCACAGCTGCCATGGCGGCCGCCAGCGTCCTGCTCGGGGTCGTGTGCGTGCTGCGGGTGGCCCTGGCCGCCGTCTATTTCCAGGAGGAGTTTCTAGACGGAGGTGAGCGGGGCGACGCCCCCTGGGGAGGCCTGAGGACCCCTCCGTCCCCCGGTGCCCAGCGAGCGGCCGAGTCGCCGTTGGCCCCGGGCCGGACTCCGCTGGGTCCGCGGCGCGAAGTCTCGACGCTTCGAGGCCCCGAGGGCCCCAGTCCCCTCCCCCGTCTCCCCTTGACCCGGTTTGGGCGCTTTGAGCCCTGACTGGTGGTGCTTCCTCGTTCCCCCTTCCCAGAGCGCTGGAGAAACCGATGGATCCAGTCGACCAGTAACTCCCGGTTCGGGCACTTCAGCCTCTCGTCGGGGAAGTTCTACGGCCATAAAGAGAAAGACAAAGGTCAGTGCAGGACCCGGGGGCGCTCGGGCTAAATGCCAAAGCCCCCCTGGCAGCCTCTGCGGGGAGGCGTGGGCTCCCCCCAACCCCTGCCTGCTCCCCTTTGACGGGAGGGCACCGAGGCCCAGGGAGGAGCGTCCCCGCCTGGGCTTTTGTTTCTTCTCCGTTTTCTTCCTTCTCTTCCCCAAGAGCACCCTAGTATTTTGTGACTGCCAGGCAGCCAGAAAGTCTGGGGACCCACCTGGCCCTGCAGAGGGGCGATTAGAGGAAGCGTCTTCTCGTTTCCATTTTCCACGTTAAAAAGAAAGAAATGGAGCCCCACGTCCGTGATGTCAAGAGCACGGGTGTTACGGGTTCAAGGCGGCGGACGTTGACACCACGGGAGAAGTCTTCCCTGTGTCCCCCTCTCCGGCGGTACCCTTCGCCCTCACTAAGGGATTTCCAGCCAAAGTTGGCAGTTGCGGGGTCGCCTGTCACCTGTTTTTGTAAGGCCAGCGAGCTAAGAGCTTTTTACGTTTTTCTAATCATTGGGGAGAAAGAAATCAAAGGAGAGTGGTATTTTGTGACACATAACAACTGGAAAGGTCATTGAAATACGTAAAATTTCAACGTGGGGAAAGTCGTCTTGGCATCCAGCCGCACCCGTTCGCTTACAGATTGTCTGAGGCTGATTTTCTTGCTGCAGAAGCAGAGTCTAGGAAACGGCTCACAAAGTTTAAGGTGCTGCTGGCTGGCAGTTTGTGCCTAAAGATGAAAGGTTTTTCCTCTTCTCTGCCTTGTATTCAACCCCCGTTTCTGCCCCATTACCCCAATGTCCCCCTCATCTGGCCACCTCTAGCTTTGGGTTGGGGGGGGCATTGCTTTGTAAGCTGCACGTTGAGTCGGGGCAAAAGAGGAGTGAAAATTAATAGGTTGTACGATGGAGCTTGTCCAAGGAGAGACGTTTCCATTTAGTTTCCTCTGAATCGTTTTTGTTCTTGTTTTTCACTTTTTTTCCCCTTCCTTTAACTCGGAAGCCTGAGGTTCTGTGCATTTGTTCATTTGTTCGGCATTGGGTGACTGCAATCAGACGCAGGCCAGACACACAAGATTCCCAGTTAATACGGCCCCTTCCTTCGTCATCTCCTGGGACCGTGACATTGAAGCTTTGAGTCCAAAGATCAGTGGGATTTAGCCAGACAGAGGTGGGAGGTGGTGGGAGAGAGAGATGGCCACACAACAGAAGGGGGTTGAAAGTCAGTTGTCTTGGGGTCTGCCTGGAGGGTGGAGGTGCGGGAGAGGTAGGGGCTACGGACCCCGTAGAGGTGGAAGGAAAGGAGAGGGAGAGGGGTGGTGGTGGGGAGGTAGCCCTTGGTTCAGGTTTGGACACATTGAGACAAACCCCAAGGTCGTTTCTGATTTCTCTCAGTATAGACAGATATGGGGGTGGGGCAGGGAGCAAGGAGAGTAGACTGTAGTAAGAAAGGCTCCATTTTACAGTTCGACAAATTCCGGTCTAAGAAAAGGATTGGAACAGGGCCTCTTGGCTCCTGAGAAAGGAAGTTTTGGTCTCGAAGCAGCCACCTAAATTGAGAAGGCGCGGGTGTGATTATTTGTATGACAAAAGGGTTGGCTTGCGCCTCCTTACAATGAGCCTGGCAGGGGCTCCCCCGGGGCAGCAGGCATTTGAGTGCCCATCAGTGACCCTGGGGTTCCCGTTCTCATCAGCTCTGTGTCTCCTAAGTGGCTGTTTGGAGAATGAGAACTAAGGGGAAGAAATGAACGTTCTGTTTTTTTTTTAACCCAGTTGCTACACAAGCCTCCAGCGTATATTCTCACTGCCAGGAAGGGGAACAGAGGCCAAATTAATCTTTGGTCAGTAATTAGATGCGCATTTGTCATTTAGAGTTGAAGTGTTTGTCACTGTATGAAGTTCAAAAACATCCCTGGGTCACTCCTATGCAGGCTTCAGCTAGATATGCCAAATAGGCACAGCATGATAAGCCCAACATAACAGTAGTCCAAAAACCTTAAAGAACACCCAGGAGCCTATCCGAGACTCTATAAAAGTTTCGCTAAGTTTATTCTTCAGAAACTTAAATCCTTCAGAGAACTCTTATGCCAGCTAAGTCCCAAAACCCAGAGGCAACAGCCTTGTTCTGGTTTGCTAATGCTGCCCTTATTGCAAAACACCAGAAATGGATTGACTTTTATAAAGGGGGTTTATTTGGTTACAAAGTTACAGTCTTAAGGCCATAAAATATCCAAAGTAAGACATCAACAATCGGGTACTTTCACTGGAGAAAGGCTGTTGGTGTCCAGAAAGCCTCTGTTAGCTGGGAAGGCACGTGGCTGATGTCCGCTTGCTCCCAGGGTGCATTTCAAAGTGGCCTTCTCCAAAGTGTGAGCGTCCACTTCCAACAGCCACCTTCCAAATGTGTCTCAGCTGCAGCTAGCTGTGAGCTCCTTCTGTCTGAGCTTTATAGGGCTCCGGTGAGCTAACCAAGGCCCACGCTGAATGGGTGGGGCCACAGCTCCATGGAAACGTTCCATCGGTCATCACCCACCGGTGGGTGGGGTGCATATCCATGGAAACAACCTAATGCAGAGGTTCCAACTTAATCAACACTAATAAATCTGCCCACACAAGATTTCATCAAAGATAATGGCATTTTGGGGAACAAAATACATTCAGACTGGCACAGGCCTCTTCAAGAACATCAGCCAGATGTGTCCCCTTTGCTCATAATGTTGACCCCCCCTTTTCAACATGGACAGGTTAGAGGGTCACTGCCTAGACATCCCTGAAGATCGGGAAAGTGATTAAACTACAGAAAGGGGCAGCAACAGAGGAGGTGGAATTTAACAAAGGATTCTGAATACTGAATCGATATGATTTTCTTCTTAATTGCTAGGGTATTGGAATAGCTACAAAGAAAGAACTGAAGTGGTGGAGCTGTAACCCATAGCATCCTTTGAAGTTTGTTCTATAGCTACTTGTTAAATTGTAACTGGAGAGCTGTATCTTTCTGCTTATATGTTATATGTCACTAAGGAAATAACTGAAATTATGGTACTGTAACTCATAACATTTTTGGAAGTTTCCTATACAACTACTTGTTAAATTGTACTTTGAAACATACTACCTTTTTGCATATGTTAGATTTCACGATGGGAAATAACTGTAACTATGGGACTGTGACCCGTGACATTCTTTGGAATTTGCTCTCTTAACAACGTGTTGCACTTGGAAAGTTATCACTTCTATGTATATATGTTATATTTTACAATAAAAAATATGATTATATATAAAAAAGTCCCTGGTAATATTCTCCCACCAACAGTAACAAATGTCTCACGCCAATACTAAGGATCAGTAATAGTGGGGGATAAGGGGTATGGAAGGACTGGGATTTTCTTTTTTATTTTTATTTCTTTTCTGAAGTTATGAAAATGTTCTAAAATTGATCATGGGAATGTATGCACAGCTATGACGATACTGTGGCCAGTGATTGCAGACCTCGGATGGTGTGTACGCTGTGTCACTATCTCAAATAAAATTGCATTTTAAAAAAAGCAAAGTATCCCTGGATGTGAAGTCGGAGTTCCTTGGGGGCAGAGCGCTGGGTGGTGGGAGGCCTGTTGGGTGCTGGCGTCTGAATTACCCATGGGTGCTGGAGGGACCGAAGTGTGTCATCTAGATCATTTCTCCCTGGGCACGGGGGCCCCGTGTCCCCGTCCCTTCCCTGCCTCTCCGGGCACCGTGCCATGCCTAACCTCTTTAGTCCTTTCTGTCCCAAGGTCTGCAGACGACACAGAACAGCCGGTTCTACGCCATCTCTGCCCGCTTCAAGCCGTTCAGCAACAAAGGGAAGGCCCTGGTCATCCAGTACACCGTGAAGCACGAGCAGAAGGTGGACTGCGGCGGCGGCTACGTCAAGGTCTTCCCCGCCGACCTGGACCAGAAGAGCCTGAACGGGAAATCCCCGTACTACATCATGTTTGGTGAGTGTGCAGACGTGCCAGGGGCTTGGGAAGCCCCCGCCTCGAATGATCTGGAGACCAGAACTTGGCCAAAATAGCGTGAGGGCCAGTGGGCAGGGCTGAGTCTAGCTGACCAAAGGTTTCTAGCACCGTTAAATCTGGTTCACGGGAAAAGGCCATTGTGGCATGCTCTTGTGCTTTTGGACAACTTGTTTATCCACCCTTGGTGCGATCCCGAATGTATCGACTTTGTCAGGAGTTGGCAGACCGCGGCCTGGGCGCCAAATCCAGCCCCCACAACCTGTGGTACAGCTCACGCGCTGACTGTTTTCTGTGGTTTTAAACGGTTGGGGGAAAATCAAAAGAAGGCTAATGTTTCATGACACTTGGAAATGAAATGAAATCCACATTTCAGAGTCCTCAGCCACGTTCACTTCTTGACATAACATCCGTGTCTGCTTTGTGGCCCCTGTTAGCTGTGGTTGCAACGGTGATCGTTTGGCTCACAGAACTGAAAATGCTTACCTGGTCCTTTACAGAAAAAGCTAGCCAACCCCAGCAAATAAAAATTCTGCCCTGAGAACAAGGGTAACTGATTAATATCTGTGCTGAATTTTACCTCCTTGGGCCCCATGAAATAGGTCTAACTAAAAAGAGTGGATTAAAAAAGGTAGGTTCTGGCTTACTGGATATTCCCCCCACACACGTTCTTTCCAATCGTGTCTGGATTTATCACAATTGGCGTCTAGCCTTGGAGGCCTGGGTAGGCTGATGTTACGTTTCCGTGGCCTGTGGGTCATGACGTTACCTAGAACCAGAGTCTTAGAAGAGAGAATAGTCTGGATGATGGGGTACAAGGCCACCATTTTACAGACAGAGGGGACTTCTCCAGGATCACAGAATTAGAGACACACAGCCTGGAGCCCTTTCTGCTTTGCCGCACCGCACATTGACCTTGACTCTAAGATCAGACATGACAAAGGGTTTTGTTTTGATTGAAACAGCCCGACCTGCCTTGGTTCTCTGGTGATGGTTGCGGTTCTCTGAGCACTGGATGGCAAAGGTGCCCATCAGGCCGAAGATCACCTGTTGAATTAAAAACACAATTTTGCAAGTATTTGATTTAATTACCTGTGACAAGTTAAATAATCAAATATAGCCACCAAAATAGTACTTCTCGATATGCATAGCATACATCTCTGCATCTGAATTGAGAAGTGGCGTACTTTGGAGGACAAAAAAAAAAAAAAAGATGAAAATAAAATTTCAGTAACACTTGCTTTTAGCTCCAAGTCAGTTCCATTTTCCTCACACCCAGGCTGTCCCTGTGAAGACGGTTCCCTGTACTTTTTTAGCTCTGACCTTTGGTATGAAAGGAGTTGAGGCAGGGTGGGGAGCTGGGGGCTCAGAGGAAAGTAGCACATTTTCCTGGGCCCTCTCCGGAGGCTCCATGCACACAGTCTCAGGCTGTGCATTGGAGTTGGGCTCTGCAGCCCCCATTTTGCAGATAAGGAAAGTGAGGCTCCAAGAAGTGTCCCTCCGAGCTCAGTGTCAGGTCAGCCCAACCTCAGAGCCCACCATCCACAGCACATCCTAACAGAGACTCCTCACGGCTGACGTGTTTCATTACTGCCATTAAAGGAGAATCTCCAGACTTTCCTGCCAGTCCCGGGGGTGTTGTGAAGCTGAATGGAAGTTTCCGGGTGTGGAGGTGTTCTGGAACAGAGAGAAGAGTCTGACTGATTTTTAAGGTTTCAGTTCTGGGAAGGCAGTGCTTTCACAACCTAGATTCTGTTTTTGAAAACAGAGCTGGCATCTTTCCCACTGATGACAAAAGAGGCAATTATATAAATACACGTCCTTAGAGAACTCAGCCGGGACATTTGCCCGGCGTTCTCTGTGAATCCTTCAGAACACCCTTTCCAGGCTCAGTGTAGCACCCACTTCTGGCAGATCGAGCACATTTCCAAGGTGACGGAGCAGCCTGAACCTTCACCCCTCAGAGGCGGGTGGCATTCACACGGGCCGTCAGGAAGAGACCCCAGTCATCTGCTGTGTTGACGTCAGGGCTGCCTGACACTCCCCAGAGGGGCTCCCCTGTCAGCGGACGTGCTGGAGTTCCCTCGGAGACGGAGACGGGGAGAACGAGGGGATGCTTTAGCACGTTCCCAAGGCTTCAGTCAGCAAGCTGCGGGGCCTTGCAAACATCGTGCTGGGGCTTGGCGCGTCTTCGAGATGCACCCCGCAAACCTGGTCCTGCAGGTGAACTGTGGTGCCTTCCGCCTGCCCTTGGGATTAGAGTTCCCCAACGTTCCATTTTCTAAGTGACTGAAACCCAGCCCCGTGAGTGCCGCTGAAAAGCCCTGTCACGTGACTGGAACGCTCTCGAGGCTTTATACTTCATCAGAAACCCTCCACTGAGCACAATCTCCTTTTGCTTACAGTTTGGGGTTGTTAAGAAAATGGGTGTATAGATGTGTTCCAGTTTGCTAATGCTGCCTTTATACAAAATACCAGAAATGTATTGGCTTTTATAAAACGGGTTTATTTGGTTACAAATTTACAGTCTGAGGGCCATGAAAATGTCCAAATTAAGGCATCAGCACGAGTCTACCTTCACTGGAGCATGGCCAGTGGCGTCTGGAAAACCTCTGTCAGCTGGGAAGGCGCGTGGCTGGTGTCTGCTTCTCTCTCAGCTCCTGTGCATTCTTCAAAATGTTGCATTTTGTCCTCTCTTAACTTTTCCGGAACAAACTCTGGGCTAGTATATCCAAAGTATCAGCAAAAGTCTGCTTTCAGTGGCCGTCTCCAAAACCTCTCTAAGCTGCAGCACTGTTTGTGAGCTGTTTTATAGGACTCCAGTGATTAAATCAAGACCCACCCTGAATGGGCAGGGCCACACCTCCGTGGAAATAACATAATCAGATGTATCACCCACATCTCCATGGAAACAACCTAATCCAAAGATTCCAACCTAATCAACACTAATACGTCTGTCCCCATAAGTTTGCGTCAAAGAACATGGCATTTTGGGGGACATAATACATCCCTGCTGGCACAATATATGTATGTGTGTACAAGAATAAATATTGTGAATGTATATGCCTGGAAACATAGATATGTTATATATATGTTATATACATGCATAATAGACCCTCGTCTTGGAGCTTAATGGTGCTAACAGCAGCAAATATTAAGGTTCATCATAGTAAGCATTTCCCGTACGCTAGCCCATTTTAACAGACAGAACAGCTCTGTGAAGTCGACGTTAGTCTCCCATTTTGTGGATGAGGAAACTGAGGCCCGGGGAGGCGGAGTGGCTGCCAGGCATCTCTGCCAGTGAGGGGGAGCCGGGCCTGGAGCCCCCAGCCTGAGCCGGTCACGGGAGCTCGGATGCGGGATCGTGGCGGGTGGGGGCGGGTTCCTCTAGTGGTGTGTTACGGAAGGAAATTAAGAGCAGCTACTATTTTCTTTGTAGGACCCGATATTTGTGGATTTGATATCAAGAAAGTTCATGTAATTTTACATTTCAAGAATCAGTATCATTCAAACAAGAAACCAATCAGGTGTAAGGTAAATGCTGCATATTCAAATCAGTGATTATGTTAATTTAAGTCTTGATAACTAAGTTTAGGGAGAACCCTTTGGATCTTAAAATGTTTTTTGGAGCCAGAGATGGGTCTTAGCTGACATGCCTGTCATCCTTGCTGTCTCCACACTACAGGCCCTTAGAGACGCTTGGCGACTTTGGGCTTTTCTTTGTTCTTTTTTTAAGTTTTACCCCATCAGGAGGGTATCCTTACTCTTTATCGTGGGCTGTGGCATGTAATTTGCCCCACAAAAACAACAGTGTCACATTTCAGCCATCATTAAAGAATGAAATATTCAGGATCAAAAAAACATTCTGGAAAAATTAAGCAATCTCCAAAGTACCCAAACGTTTCTCAGTGGGAATAGACCTAAAATGAATGAAAGCTTCTTTCCTGCTTTCCTGCCCAGGGAATCCTGGAGATAACGTTTTCCTTCTCTCCCAGGCCCACTCTGTAGCTGCAGCGTCAGGCTCTGGCAGGCCGGGGTTTGGGGTTGCTCAGGTGGTGGCAGTCGGCCTGGGGCTTCCCCAGAGATGCACCTGGCACCGGCTCCCCTGGGCTCCCCCGGCCACGCCTCTGCCGGCAGGGAGCTGCCCGGGCCTGGGCGCTTTGTGAATCTAGGTGCAAGGCCCCGGTGTGGTTTGTGATCATCGCTTGTATAGAGGGGAAGCGTCCAGGGCTGTCCTTTTTTCACGCCCAGACCCAGCAGGGGAACACGTGCTTCTTCGCAGCCCCCTGGGCTGGCTCCCCACTGGCAATGCGTCCTTGACATGGTGGTCACGGCACGTCCCCCGGTGCCACCTGCCCGCCGAGGACACCCTCAGTCCGGCTCTTCCTGTGAGGGCCGCGTGTTTCTCCCTTCCATTTTAGACCGAAGGGCCGGTCTTTGCAGCTGATTCCCTAGAAATTGCTCAGTGTTCCAGCCCAGGAAGTGCTGGGGAGCCCACTCCGCGGGCCCGGGGCTAGCAGACAGGGTGGGGCGTAGGACCCTGGAGGCTAAGAAACTGTTCCCTGGGCTCAGCCAGTCCCCAGGCCCCGAGCGGCATCTGCAGGCCGAGGACTCAGGCCTGAGCTGCGATTTTCCCGTCTTTGAGGATTAACCACAAACCTATCTGACCTGTCTGAAAGCAGCTTGCAGGCCTGGTGGTTTTCTCCATTCGGAGCTCAGCTGCCATCCCGGGGCTCTGGTACATTCCACGATGCTGTGAAGGGCGGGCTGAGAACCTCACCCGTGGGCCACGGGTTTCCACGGCGGGGAGCTGCACGTCACAT
>PVKY010006069.1:0-16546 GCA_004027775.1 Bradypus variegatus
ATGGTATTTGTCAAAGTGAGGCAGGAAGCAATTTCAAATGAGGTCAAGGGATCTTGCATTCTCTCAAAACATATTTTCAGTTCTCTGTGCTCCAAGTCACTTTAAAAAAAAATGTACAGATGAACTAATATAGTTTCTCTCAGCCCAATAATGTCATTGAACTCCCAATGTCTCCATATTAGAAAAAAAAAACCCACAACATTTAAGTGTTCGACTACAAAGCATCTCAAGTAGTAAAAGATTAGCCTTTAAAAAAATTTTTTTTAAAAGAAGGCTGAAGCAGTGCCTTTTACTTAGCGGAGACCAGCCACAGACTTCCTTCCTGAACCAGCTTTCCAAGATGACACTAGGCGAGCTCTTGCCCTGCTGTTTGTGCGCCGGGTCTCCCGAGGCTTCTCTTCCTCGTGCACCCTCGTGTGCTGCCTGAGGTGTGAGCTCTGGCGGAAGCACTTGCCACACTCGCTGCCCTGGTGAGGCTTCTCCCCGGTGTGGGTTCTCTGGTGCTGAATGAGGTGGGAGCTCCGGCTGAAACATCGGCCACACTCATCACACTGACAGGGCTTTTCTCCGGTATGAATTCTCTGGTGCTGAATGAGATGTGAGCTCTGTTTAAACCTTTCACCACACTCGTCACACTTGTAGGGCTTTTCCCCAGGATGGATCCGTCGGTGCTGAATGAGATTAGAGCTTTGAAAGAAACTTTCCCCACAATCAGCACATCTGTAGGATTTCTTTCCAGTATGGATTTTCTGGTGTTGAAAAAGAGATGAACTCTGCCTGCAACTCTTTTCACACTCAGTACATTTGTAAGGTTTCTCATCCAAGCTTCTTCTCAGCCTACTCAAGCTTGACTCAAATCGAGCAACCATTCCCCACTTCTGCCGCTGACGTGCTGTTTTACGCTGGTTCTCACAGGCTTTTCCTTTGCTTGAGCTTCGAGAAAAACCCCCTTTAGGTTTTCCTAACTTCATGGTGAACAGATAAATGATTCTTAAGAGAGTGACTGTCTTCCTTTGAACAAACGTTTCATTTCCTTGGGTTGCAGCTCAGAATTTTCTGCTGTAATTACGGTGGTCAGTACCATGAAGCGCAAACCGCACACAATGCAAATTAGAAGATCATATCCTCTTACTTAATTCTGTGCTGGGTCATGCAATTATCTCCGTTTCACAGCTAAGGAAACAGAAGCACCCAGCTAGTAAAGGATTTCAGCCAGGTTCCCCAGTCCTAGCAGTCTGCCTCTAGAGCCTGTGCTCCCAGAGGCAGAGCGGATGCTCGCAGCCACGTCTTCCGAGGCCAAGTCCCGCGTTGCTCAGCCTAATTCCTCAGTGGGTGCGAATGCTCAGGCAAATGGGCGTGAGAGGAGCTAACAGATGTGCGACTCTGGATCACTGAAATGTGCCTCAGTTATTACCGCGGTGGTAATAACGCACTTGGATCATCAGGATGTTAGTTTAAAAGAAGCAGTATCTATCAATCGCTTAGAAAGCCTGGGATACGTCAGCACTGTCTACATATTTAGTCCTTCAACGCTCCGTGGGACGGAAGGGGCAGGAACGGAGTCTCCGGACCGGGTCTTGTCCCTGCTGGCTGGGGGAGCCCGTGAGGGTGTCCTCCTGTTTCGGGGCCTCCTCGGCCGCTCCTCACAGGCCGGACCCGCCCCCACCCCCGCGGGCCTCAGTCCGACCATGCGGCCCACAGGCCGGCCCGTCCCGCTCATCCGCCCGGTGCAGGCCGCCCCGTGGTGGTCACTCGCGCTCTGGCAGCCCTGGAGCGCCCGGGCCGCTGGGCCCTGCCCGAGGCCTTCTCTGTGCATTAATTTTTTTTTCATGGAAATAGTCAGGAGAAACTTAATAAATTACCCGGGGAGAGGAAGTGGCCATGGGGCGTGGGTGGCGTGGGAGGCTTCCCTTTCATTTTGACCAAGAATTTGGATTTTCTAAACTTGCACATATATCACTTAAAAAAACAACAACAGGGGTTACCTGGGTGGTAAGATTATAGGCCTTGCTGGTTGGTTTGTTCTTTTTACAAAAAGTAACCTTGCAGATATTCCCTGGGAGGCAGGGCTGGGGAGGAAGGAGAGGGAAACAAGCAGAGTCAGATAAAGGGGGCCTGATGAGCGAACCCCGAGGCTCCACAACCAGCCTGCTGGACTCCTGGGACCAAGGGAAAAGCGGGGTCACCAAGTGCAGAGAACAAAGCATCCAAAGACCCAGCTCGTGGGACTGAAACGGGTTTGTTCTGAGAACTGGATTTCTTGCCCACTTTCAAAATATCCAAAGAATGTTCTGGCCAGGGCCGTTTAATTTTATTACACCCCTCCTACAGAAATACCCTAGAAGCTGATAAGGAATGGCACAGGGAGGTGAACATGGGGGACATTGTTCTGGAACTTAACAGGAAACAGCCTCCGAGCGCTCTGCCCCTTTTCTCAAGCCTCTCTCTCTGCTGCTTCCTGCTCCACGTGGCGGGAGGGGCACGCTGACGCAGGCCTGTTAAAGAAACATGAGCCAGTTTCTTCCAAACAGTTGTTGCCCAAGCGCATGTTTACTTTCAAAACCAAGTTCTGTCACCAATAAAAAACTATTAGGGCTAATAAATGAGTTCAACAAGGTCACAGACAAACAGCGAGTGTATTTCTATACACTAGTGATGACCAATCTGGAAATGGAATTAAGAAAGCAATTCCATTTCTAATAGCATCAAAAAAATAAAATTAGGAATAAATTTAACAAAAAAAAGAGCGAGACCTGTACACTAAAAATTATGCAACACCATTGGAAGATACTTAAAGAAGACCTCACTGAATGGAAAGTCATTCCAGGCCCATGGCCTAGAAGACGTAACTTTGTTCAGATGGCTATATCCTCACATCTCAGCTGCCTTTTTTGCAAAAATTGACAAGCTGATTCTAAAATCTGTTTGACCATGCAAGCGACCCTGGATAAAACAATCCTGAAAAAGAAGAACAAAGCTGGAAGACTCACAATTCCCAATTCTAAGACTTACTACAAGCTACAGTAATCAAGATGGTGTGGTATTGGAGTAAGGACAGACATATAAACCAATAGAACAGAATTGAGAGCCCAGAAATAAGTCCATACATTTAAGGTCAACTGATTTTCCTCAAGGGTGAAGATGATTCAGTGGAGAAGGAACAGTCTGTCTCACCAACAAGCGGTGCTGGGCACCTGGGCAGCCACACAGGCAAGATCGAAGCTGGACCCCCACTTCACAATACGTACGAAACCAACTCAGCCTGGGATCAAAGACCCAAATGCAAGGACTAAAGGTGTAGAACTCTTAGAAGAAAACATAAGCATAAATCTCTGTGACCTTGGGTTAGGCAGAGTGTTTAGATAAGACGCCTCAAGCATGAGCCACCACCAAACAGATTAGTCAAACTTTTCCAGAAATAAAAACTTTGGTGCTTCACAGGACACTGTCAGGAGAGTGAAAAGACAACCACAGAATGGGAGAAAATATTTGCAAGTCACATATCCGAACAGGGTCTAGTCCAGAATATATCAATAAAAAAAAGACAATCAAAAAATGGGTGACGGCTCTGAACAGATATTTTCCCAGAGAAGATACACAAATGGCCGGTTTGCACATGAAAAGTTGCTCAACACCCTTAGTCCTGAGGGAAACAGAAACCCAGATCTCAATGAGATACCAGTTCACGCTCACTGGGAAGGCTCCTTAAAGAAGATGGAGGAGGACAAGAAGTGGGGGGACGTGGGGAAACTGGAACCCTCGCGTGTGGCCGATAGGAAGATGAAGTCATTCAGTCACTCTGGAAAACAGTTTGGTGGTTCCCCAAAAAGTAAAACATGGAGTTGGTATATGACCCAGCAATTCCAGTCCTAGGCCTATACCTGAGAAAACTGGAAATGGACGTTCACGCAAAAGCCCGCTGCAACTGTTCTCGTGAGAGTATTCACGACAGCCGTAAGGTGGAAACCACCCCAAGCGTCCATCCACGGAGCAACAGACCAAAAAATGTGGCCTGTCCACTGGAGGGAACGTTACTCAGCCCCAAAGGGGAACAAGCCCTGACCCGTGCTTCGACACGATGACGTCACGCTGAAAGTAGCCAGTCACAGAAATGTCCAGAACAGGCCAATTCACAGAGACAGAAAGCAGACTGTCGTCTAGGACTGAGGGGCAGTGGGGTGTGACTGCTAATGAGCAGGGGATTTCTTTTGGAAGTGATGAAACTTCTAGAATTAGGGTGGTGATGGTTGCAAAACTGTGAAAATACTAAAAACCACTGAATTGTTTGCTCTAAAAGGGTGGGTTTTATGGGATATGAATCACATCTCAAAAAAACCCTCTGTCCTAAGTCTCTCCAAATGTTAAAGCTTTGCTGTTCCTAATATCTGTCCCAAGTTTCCGGTCTTATTTCCGACCGTTCCCCCTTTAAGGATGCCCCATTCTTCCCGCCCCTCTGACTTTGCTCCCACTGCCCTGCTCTGCTGAGTCTCTGCACACCCAAATCCTACCCCTGGGCAGCACACCAGTAGCCAACGGGCAAAGACCTTTGCAGATGTGCACAGGGCAGTTGCTGGCTTTTCTTAACTGAGTTAGCCACAGAGAGGAGCTCTCACACCGACTGCCATATCCCAGCTTGCAGTGGACACTGCTGTCTGTCTGTCCAGGAGCCATGCTCCCCCTCTGGTTCTGCACATCTGCTGAACGTACTCAGGAACCACCTGCCTCTAAATTTCTTGTCACATGAGATAACAAACCATGCTTCATTGGGTATGTGCTGCTCACGGCTGAAAAACATTGCAACTGAGTGCGGAGACCTGGCAACGCCGGACCTGTGTGCACCTAAGTTTGTGGTCCCTGCCCTACACAGACGTTTTCCGAAGCCAGGCTGCCCCCGCCAGCCCCACGCAGCTCTCCAGGGGCCTCCCGAGGTTCTGCCGCTGCCTCCTTCCTGGCTCCCCTTGTGGCTGCTCAGCTGGGCCCCTCCACCTCGGCTACACGCCTTCTCAGGGCAGGAACCGCGTCTTCCTCGTCCCTCTGTTGCCCTCGGCCCCCTGGGCAGTGTGAGTGCAGGAGGCACCCGGCAAGTCCTGGCTGAGTAAATCAACGAGTAGGCCCCACCAAGTGGGACGGCAGAGTTCCGGAACACCCGCTCTCCCAGTTCACCAAGGAGCTCTGCACGTGGCTCAGGCCAGGAAAATAACTGCCGTCGTAGGCCAACGGGAAGCGCGTGGGACGGACCCTTCCCAGCCCCGTCTACGTCTCCACCAGCTCCAGGAGAGGACGGACGTCCACACACACGACACGCGCCTGCGCTGCACAGAAGCGCAAGGCCAGGCGCCTCGGGGAGAAGCACACAAGCCGCCTGGGGCCCTCAGGCTTGACAAACCCCGAGAAGCCGGGCTCGCTTTGGTGTCAGTCCCGGATCTAATTTCACCTCAGAAACCCTTCCTGAACCAGGGTTGTCATTTTAGCCCCAGCTTTTGGGAGAGCCCCTCCTGGCACCCTGCCCTGGGCCCAGCCTTTGGATTTTCCCAGAAGAGCCGAGATCCAGGCCCAGGCATGGGATCCTCCAGGCAGCCGGGCGGGGAAGAGGAGCCTGTCTCTGGAGCCCGGACTGACGGAAGGTGGCGAGAGCGAGTGGGCAGCTACCCCTGGCCCACGGGAGGGGACACATTCCAGGGCATGGAGAAGGGCAGGACAAGGGTGGCCTCTGTGCCCCAAAGGGCAGGCAGGTTGCAGAGGCGGCCGGGGGCTCTGGGGACCGGCTGCAAGGAGGACACACAGTGTCTGCTATTTGGAGGATGGCAGCTGGGGGGTCTGCGGTGAGTGAAGGGAGGCTGGAACGCTCTCATCTGACAGATGACCCCCAGCCTGGCCAACTCCTGAGGAGGGGAGGCCCGGGAGCTGCAACCGAGGGGCTGGGGAGGACAGGCACCGTGGGCCCACCACCCCGTCTGAAGCCCCGGGAGCCTTGGTGCCGAGCCAGCGGGTCCCTCTCGGTGCCAGAGAGTCTAGCTCAGGTGCTGCACGATGGCAGGCTGGGAAGAGAGCAGCCACTAGGGGGAAATGCACTGCTTCAGTGGAACACGGAATACCCTAAACAATGAGGGTCACTTACATGCCCCCAGCACCCCGACAAAGGTATGGGCTTGAGGCTCCCTACCAGCCCAGGGGCTGGGTTCAGGGGCTCCGCTGACATCCCATTGGCCAAGGGGGGGGGGCTGTCTGTGGGGTGGCAGCTTCAGGGCCCCCCTGCCCCCCCAGTGAGTCGAGCCCAACAAGCTGCCCTGGGACCCTCCCAACGTGGGGTTCTCAGGACCAGGAAACAAATGCCTCTGGGTAACCCTGGCGTTCCTGCCTGCTCAGGGACACCCAGGCCTGCGAGTTCAGGCTGGCCCTGGCAGGGTACCCTGATTCTGAGGCCAGATCAAGGTGCCAGGGAGCTCCCCAGCCAGGCAATGTCTTCACCAGGATGTCCCCTGAGGGACCTGGACAAGCACCATGTTTGTGGGCTCAGCGTGCCCACCCCCACCCTGCGGCCCCGTACTGACCAGGCTGACGGAAGAGCCAGTCCACACTGAGATCCCACAGGAGACCAAAGGCTCTCAAAGAAGTTTCTGGAGGCCATGTCAGCAGCTAGGAGGAAAAAACAGGTGAACTGTGTTATTCCCAAGGCCTCCCAGCCAATCCTCTCAAGTCCACCACTGTGCCCATTTCACAGAGAGGGCAAGCAGCTTCCCCCAAGTCACACAGAGGGTGGCAGTGAAGCCAGGGTTCGAGTCTCGCTGAGCCCTCCTCCTCCTCCTGCCTCCTTGTGGGGGAGGTTGTGGTCCTGGGGCTCCTCATTCCCTGTGGCCACAGGTGTACCCCTCAAGGCAGGGGCTGGGAGGGAGGAGAGGAGGGCTCGCAGGCATGGACCCCAGCAGGGCAGCCGCTGTGTGTGACCCTCACGTTGTTTCCACGTTGGCGCCTCAACTGACCATCATCTGAGACCAGCACACACCCTCGCACGCCCCAGGGGTCACCCACTGGCTCAGACGCCCCAGGTTGCTTATGTGAAAGCTCCTGGCGGGGGGGAGTTATGAGCTGGGATTGGAACGTGGACCTGGAAAGCACGGAGCAAGAGGGCGTCCCGTGCTCCCAGGAGCTGCAGACCTGACCGTCTGTCCCCACCGGCGCCGACCCAGGTCTTCTCTGTGCACCCCGCGGGGGAGGGGACGTGCACAGCCCAAGGTCGCAGCCCCTCCCGAGGGCAGGGCCACTGATGCTGGGGCCCAAAGGCCTGGGCCCCACCCGACTCGGGACAACTCGGAAGGGTCACCCTGATGCCTGGTGCCACTGCTCTCACTGCCCCCCATGGGAGGCCCGAGGACGCTAAGCAGGGCAGCTCCCGCGCAGAAGGCACTGCCTGGCGTTTGCACCCCAGGGGTCAGAGCTGGAGACCAGAACCGGCAGGTCCCCTCCTCTCGTCACTTCTCATATTCAAACTCTTCCACCATGTGCACTTGATTATTTCCCAACGAAAATACAAACTCACGGTGGGCACACACCACCTGCGGCTCACCCTATCCCCGAGCAGGGTGCACCTGGCCCGGGACCAGTTGGCTGGCAGGCAGCAGGCCCCCCCCCAGGCTGCCGTCTTTTGGAACAGGCTGCAGGGATCCTGTGGCCCCCGGTGGCCCCACTCACCTCGCTGCCCTTGAGTCAGCCCCTCTTGGGTCAAGCAGATGTTCCTGGCTGGGAACCGGGCTTGGGAACAGGGTTTGACCTGACTTGGCCACAGAGGTCTGAGAGAGGGCCCCAAGGCATCCCCGTCCCTGGGTCCCGCACACCACACTGCACCTTTCTGAGAAGCCCCCGTTTTCTGCCACTTGCACCTGGAGCCCTTGCTAACAGCGCGAGGACCTGAAGCAGACAGGGCGCTCCAGCCCCTGCGTTCCCCACGTCTACCCGAGAAACTGTTCCCAGTGTCTTCCTATCCCTAGAAAACATCTGCCAAGTGGACAGACAGACGGACGCCACTGTGACTCTGGGAAAAGATGCTCCGGGTTGCAGATGGGAAGCTTTAGGCTCAGCTAAGGCGAGCAGCGGGACCGCCCGTGGCTGGCAGAGTTCCTGTGCTCAGTCGATGTCGTCTCCCCGCCTCCGCCTCCACCTCGCCTTGCAGGGCCAAGAGCATCTCTTTATCGGATGCGGCTTCAGCCCAGGGCGGGGATGCCCATGTCTTCTTCCTGAACCTTCTGTGCTAACATCACGCCTTCCAGGCGATGGCAGGCTCTGAGGAGAGCAGGGGCCCCGACAGTAGTTACAACATTTACTCACTTCATCTTCTCGCGGTGCCACCAGCCCTGGGTTACAGAGTAAGAAACTGAGGCCCGAGATCCAAAACCAGGAAGTGGCAGAGCCGAATTCGAGCCTGGTCCCCAATCCTGCTCTGCGGCCTCCCAGGGAGACAGAGATGGGGGCACAGAGAGCAGGGAGGGCTCGGCCGCCTCCACAGGATGGGCTCCTCCGGCTGCAGGGAAGGCCCCCGCACCGGGGCAGGCCACACAAGGACCCTGTGTGGGCGATGCCTCAGACTGATGAGCTTTGTGCCTCCCAGTGCCCGGCTGTGCATTTGTCCTTTTCTGTGCAAGGAGCAAAGGGACACCCTGCTGATGGGGCCAGAGAATAATGGGCGCTCTGTTCCCCGTTTCTCAGCCTTGACTCCTGCTGTGGCAGGGGCAGGGGACCCCGCAAGGGCCCGGAGAGCTGGCAGCACCGTCTTCTCCTGCAGCAGGGAGGGGTGAGAGGAAGGACCCCAAAAGGGAGACGCCCAGGGCAGGGGGCCGGGAAGAGACGCGCTTCAAACAAAGGAGGCGCCTGCTGAGCAGCAAGGGCACCCTGAGAGGTGTCCCAGACCCCTCGGGGCCTTAGGAGAAAGGGCTTCTGGGGCCCCAGGACCACCTCATGCGGCCACGGGCCTGGGGGCCGGGGCTAGCTGTGCAAGGCCACAGGCCAGTGCCTGCTCCTCTCCGACCTTGGCATCCGTGGAGTGGCCAGAGGCCTACGGGCCGGGCGGTGCCCCTGCCTCCTCTCGGCCTGGGTCCCCCCCGCCGGCCTGGGCAGGACGCTCCCGCCACCTAGTGGCCGCCGCGGGCCTCACCTGGAAGAGCCAGCGGAGCAGCGGGACAGGGCGGTCGGGCGCGTGCAGGTAGAGATTGTCCAGGAGGCCGCTGTGGAGGAAGGAGAGCTGCTGGGCCGGCGGGGAGCTGCGGGGACAGAGGGGGGAGTTAGGGGCGGCCCCGGGACCTGCCGGCCAGCAGCCAGAGGCGCCGGGGCCACTCGGAGGCCTGTCCTGGTAGAACTGCAGGAGGTTTTCACATGTCGCCGTCCCCAGTATCAGCATTTACCAGGGGCAGCGATGCATTCAGCGCCCTTGACATGGAGCTGCCGTCAGAAGAAAAAATGCCCCACGCCGCCTGTCACCAGAATCGCTGAACACAACTCGCAGTGCTATACACACACACAGTTTCCTTTCGACAGGAGGGAAACTGAGGCATGCATCAGCTATGAAAGGGATCTGAGGCGAGGTGGGGCGATAACTGGAGCCACACCTCTTGGCGTGGGCTCAGGACTGTGATGGGCGGACAGGGCCGTGGACAGAGTTACCAGCGGGGCCAGGGCCAGTGTCTCAGCGTTACACAGCACACTTCTCCCGCAGCTCGGATTTTTCCGAAACAAAGGGGACACCTGAGAAGATGGGAAAATAACAGTAAGGGACCCAGAATGGGGAAATTCTGGGAAGGAAATCAGAAAAGAGGGCTCCAGGGAGGGTTCTTGGGAAACCACCTGAGCGGCAAGTCCCGGGCTGGCCTCCTGTCTTTCCATTGGCGCATCTTGTTGAGACCCCCGCTTTGAGCAGGAGCCCCCAGAATCAACATGCTGACGTGGAGAGGAGCCTGCTGTGATCACATGGCTGCCCTGGGAGATCACTTTGACCCCAGGGGTCCCAGGTCTTTGTAAAACGAGGCACTGGAGTATGTCACATGGTTTCAGGGCCTCTGGGGAGGGCTGGACTGCGTCACCCTCGGGGACCCCGAGACTGGGCTTGCGCAGGTTCCTCTGACCTGCCCATCGTATAAATACTCCTTTGCAGGCTCTCTCCAGAGATTTCCAGAAATTAAATATGGGTTCCAGGAAATGAGAAAGTGATTTCACATTGGTTCTTCTTTGTAGTGGCCCAATCTGTGCAGGGAAAATTCCAGATGCTAAAGTCACGACCTCTGATGGTTAAACCAACCTCCTTCCTCTTTTGAAAGGACATCGTGTTTAATCTGCCAGGAACAGAATGCTCCGAACAGTCTGCTCCGAGCCAAACTGCCGTCTCTCTGAGCATGTCCAGGCATCTTGTGAAGTGTTGTTTTTCTCCCTAAATCATTTAAGTTCAGAGGAGAGCACAGCTTTAGGCCTGTCGAGGTTTCTTGCCCTGCAAAGACCTCCATCTGCATGCACGTGCATTCTGGGTCCCCGGCACGCTCTGTGCCCATGCCCAGTCACACACATGCTCAGGGGAGAGGCTTCAGGGACAAGCCCTGAAATGCCATCCATCCATAGTGCCCGGGTACAGATGACGCCCAAGCTAGCAATGTCTCCGGGATCCCAAAACCGGCAGGGACCCCCCTCCTGAGGCCAAGTGGTGCAGAGATAGGCGCTTGGTGTCCTGGCCGGGAGGAGCGACTGTGCGAACCCGATGGCTCCGAGCCACACGCTGCCAGCTGCTGGCCTGGGGGCCCAGCATCTCCTTGGCCACCATGGCCTGCAAGCCCCCTTCTGGCTGGAGAAGTTACGTCTGTCCCGTCGGGTTTGGGAGAAGAGAGGGGCAGAAATGGCCCACTCCTGCCCTGCCTGGAGTGAACAGCTTTCACAGAATTCTTTCTAGAGCTGGACGAAGCGCAAACATCTCCTCTGCAGGTTCAAGCACGAGCCATGAGCCATGGGCGCCTGCTTGTCCCGAGACAGGGCTGCCTCACCTTGGCCGAACCGAGCATGGTTCCACGCTGTTCAGAGGCGGCGTGGACAATGGGCCTGGGTGCCAAGTGTCCTGCCGCTGGGCTGGTGCCAGGAACGGGGCTGGGAGGCAGCAAAAGCTCAGGAACCTTGGGCTGAAAAATCAACCATTAGATTTACAGAAACCCACGTTGGGTCCACAGACCAAGAACGCTGACCACACGTCCCAACGGGCGCCTTCCTGGCGGGAGAGCCAGTGCTGGGGCCAAGCCGTCACCTGGAGTGTGTCTGAGGACGGGCACAGCCACGCAGGCCGGCCAAGCGCAGCGACCCCGGCTGCCAGCCCTGGTCCTCCCGGGGTCCTCCCCGCTGCCCAGAACGAGGCCGTGGGGACACTGCCACTCCCAGGGCAGGTGCTGCTGCCACCCTGGCTTCCGGCTGGGAGAAAGGCGAGCCGGAGGAGGTGAGCCAACAAGGCAAACACAGGAAACAGGCCAATGACCGAGGGGAGAAAGGCAGCTTGGCTCCACATACCGGGCTTCTGGCTTTGGGGGCAGAGCACAGCCTCGTCTCTGCAATTTCTGTTCTTGAAAATGTCTAAATTGAGATCCTTCTAGTTGCCACCTCCCCAACTGCTTTAGGGGCAGCGGTCCCAGAAGGCGACACCTCTAAACGCCCTGGGAATCCCGGACGATGGCAGAGGGATGAACACCAAGCGCAGCTCTTTACACAGCATCGGCTGGCGCCCTGCGGCCTGCTCAGATCAATGTTTAAGTAAAACGCCCAAGAACAGAGGAGAAGGCTCAGGGCTCTACCTCTGCACATCTCTTTCTTTCCTTTTCACAAAGCTGAGCAAGCACCCCCGTCCTGGCTAACAGCTCAGCTCAGCGGCCTCCACGTGCCTGTCATTTTCAGGGGCAGACACAGCAGCAGGACGGCTTGCCAGTCCACACACTGTAACCTCCTGATTTGTCCCCTCCAAACCCCCACTTCAACCCTGGGGTGCCAGGAAGTGAGGGGCTCATGGCAAGTCAAGAGCTGGGGCTGCCGTGTCTCAGGGAGCTCTGGATGTGATCACTGTTTTTCAGAAAGCTATACTGAGATGTGAGATTTCAAGTGTGCAAGTCAATGGTGCTCAGCTACTCACAGAGAAAAGCAACCCACACCACATTCAGTTTTAGAACATTCTCATCACCTAGGAAAACGCCTTTATCCTTTAACTGTCTCCTCCCTTCCCCAACCCCTGATCTGCTTTCCTGCGGATCTGCCAGCTCTGGGTAGTTCACACAGACGGAGTCGGCATCACGTGGCCTTCTGTGCCCACTGCTTTACTCGGCAGAGTGTTTCCAAGGTTCGGCGCGCGGTGGCACCCATCAGCCTTGCTTTCTCATGCTCATTCATTGATCGCTGATGGGCGCTGGGGCCACCTCAGCCTTCTGCTCCTGCCAGTAACACTACTGTGGACAGGCAGGTACGAGTTTCTGGGGACACAGTTTCCAGCTCCCTAGGTGTGTGCCTTTGGTGGGACTGCCAGGCCACAGGACAACTCTCTGACTGCCTGGGGAGGCCCCAGACTGTCCTCCAAAGTGTTTGCGCCATTTTGCATTCCCACCTGCCATGCGTGAGGTGCATCTGCAATCTGGCAATCACCGCTCACCGTCACGGAGCGGAGGCTCGCCCACAGCCTGCTCTCCCCGTCTGCTGCAGCCTTTGCGGAGGAACTCGCTGGTGCCTGGGTGGAGGGCTGGCACCCGTGAGGAAGAGGTGGCAAGACAAATCTGCATGCTGACATTCCCAGGCAGGGATGGCTGCACACCCGGCAGGGGCCTGGGGGGCCTGGCTGCAGCCCCCCCTCCCCGCGAGCTGCTGACGCCTCTGAGCCACACATGGCTATCCTGACACTGTCCTACTCAGCGAGGTGGATGTCCTTCTGCAGGGCCGTAAAGGATGAGGAAAACAGAGTCCCAGGACCTGCCGGCAGGAGCTGCTGTCGTGCAGGTGGTGACTGGTCCCGGGGAACGGCTCAGAGGCCACACGCCCCATCCAGTGACACACGAGTGTCCTCTGGCTTATCTCCGGGGACAAGCGCCCCTGCCCAGGAGCCTCCGAGGCCAACTGCTCGCTTCACCTAGGCCAAGATTTTCCACTCTGTGCCATGGGGACAGCGTCTCCCTCTTCACGATGGTCAAGGAGAAGTGAGTCCATTTCAAGAGGCAATTAAAAAAGAATAGCACTTTTTTTTCTCTAGTGATAAAAATTGTTTGTTTGTTGTAGGATATTTAGAAAATTCAGAAAAGCCTAAAGAGGAAAATAAAAATGACCTGTGTTCTCATGAAGCGTGAACTTTCCATAGGGCAAGAAATTGAATCCAGTGATTTTTAAGAGATCAAGTAACCTTTTATTCTTCCTCAATTTTCATGTTTCTGGCTGAAGGCAACTGATCATTGCTGCACAGCCAGTGTCTCCCGCGTTTCTGTTTGCGCTTGAAGATGTCGGCACAAACAGGAAATGAAAGGTGGTCTGAGGCAAGTGCTGACCTTCAGGAAGTGGCCCCTGCTGGCTGCAGAGCAGGGTCCCTGGCTGCAGGGGACACACGGGCTCCCTCCGGGAAACGGCACGGCAGCCTCGCCCGCTGCGCGGCGTTGCCACAGTCGGGGGCGAGGCTCCGAATCCCTCGGTCCAGGGAAGCTGGGCGGCCACCTGGCCCCACCTGGCTGGGCCGCTCGGACCTGTCAAACCATTTCTGCCTGCCATCGAGTCCGCGACAGGAAACCACCGTGGGCACCAACCCCAAGGCTGAAGCGGCTGGAAGGCACCTCCGTCGCCCTCCTCCCTCCTCCCCACCTTTCGGCCGTCCCCGCCGCCCTGCTCCACCTGTCCGCACGAACCTTCACAGCGCCCATGGGCTCAGGGCCAGTAAGCTCCCCTCTAGGAGAAGATTCTGGGTCTCCAGACAAGTATCTCCCTGCACTGTTTATACTGGGGAAAAGTTGGAAGTAATCTACATGTTTTCTAAAAATGAGGAAAACAGTTAAATACATCAGAGCACCCGGGCAGTAGAGTGGCGTTTCACCGTCAATGCCATATGGTCCAGTTGCGGTTTTGGGACCTTATTTAGATTCTGAATCACAGTAAAGGAAAAGCACTCAGAGGGTGGCCATGGGGATGTCAGCCCTGACTGGCGTTAATGCTCTGTAAAATCACTACTTTTTTTTTAGCTGTAATAATGACACTGAAGTTATGGCTACAAAGAGAGTCCTATCTTTTAGAGATACAAGTGGAAATATTTACAGATTAAATTACATGTGTCTGGGAGTGGGGACGATGTGAGGGGTGGGGCGGAGGTGGAAGCCGATGGGCCTGGAGTCGCAGTCGAAGCTGACAGAGGGGCACGTGGAGTCCACCATGTGCTTGCCCCTTTCTACGTGTGTTTAAACTTTTCCAGGACAAAAACTCTTAAAGAAGAAACACATCAAATGGGAAAAGGTCTCGATACGAGACGAAGCAGAGTTAGTATCAATGAGCTGGATGCAAGGGTGCCCTGCATAGTTAGAAGGGGATGAACCCTGGGCCCCAGCCCCAAGGTGTCTGTGTGTCCGGGAGGTGGGGGCTGCTCCCTGCCCACCCGGCCCCCAGCACCCCACAGGGCACCGGTCGCCGCACTGAACCCCACGGGGTCCCTCCATTTGCTCAGACTGAACAGCTCACAACCACGACTGTCGCATGTTCCCAGGGCAGGTCTTCTCAAGCCCCTTACGCAGCACTGCAGTGGGCGGCCGGTGATGAGCGGATGTCCCAGGGGCAGCGGGACAGGCCACCACCTTGCGGCTCCAGGGGGCTGTGGCTGGGGACAGACTTCCCAGAGTCAGCATTACACGGAGAGCAGATGGAGGTGGAGATGACAGGCTCGGGAAAGCTGCGGGGTGGCTCCAGCACCGATGGAGACAGCACCCCAAAGATATGTGTGATGAATTAGACTAAAGCTGCTGCGGGACACCAGAGGGGGGTGGTGACAAACTGTGTGCATCACAGTTAACAAATTAAATATGACAGGCAGACACGTGAGACTCTTTCTTCTACATCCCTAGGTGACGTCTGCAAATCTCCTTTGGGGTCAGCCTCAGCGTGGGCTCTGTGGTGGTGGGGGGCACGAGGCACCACCCAGCCCGCCGCCCCGCACTCACCTGAGGAACAGCCTTTCGAGGTGGCTCCGTGGCTTCAGCTGGGAGGAGCCCAGGATGCACGGCCGGGGGCAGCTCCTGGGCAGAAACACAGTCTTGCCGGGATGGACGGGTGGGAAGGCGTGCGGTGACACCGAGAACTTCTCCACCAGCCTCCTGGAGAAGCGAGGGGCAGGGGATCCGGCCTCAGCACACAGCGGGCACACCCCAAGGCGCGGCGGCGGCTGGTGGGGGCAGCCCAGGGGAGCGCCCTGTAGAGCCCGTACCCTGCCCCCTTCCCGCCGCCCAGCCCCGGAGCCGAGCCTGCAGTGGGCCTGCACCCAGCGTGCGGGACGAGCCCGGGACGGTGTCACACCCACTTCAGGGCATCCGGGAGGGAAGAGGTGGCTTGGGCGGGGGCGCAGGTGGGGGCTCAGATGCTGAAACAGCAGGGGCTGGTGCCCTGAGCGGGACGCGGGGTAGAGGAGCAGGAAAGGGCTCCATGAGGGATGTGGGGGCCGCCCTGGGGCGTCGCAAGTGGGATGGAGGCATCTGGACTCCTGGGGCAGTGGGATCACCTGGGAGCTCTGCAATGCAGATGCCCAGGCCCCAGCTGCTCAGTGTCCGACAGCAAAGAAAGGGGAGAAGAGGCGGGACCTGCCCCTGCTGGAGGGGGAAGGAGGTGGGCGGAGGCCGGTGAGGTGACTCTGCGGGGCGCAGTGAGGGGTGCTGGGACACGCGGCCTCGGTGCAGTGTTGGGAAAAATGGCAAGATGACGAACAGTGTGTGCACAGGCACGCCCACACAACACCCACACCCACGCAACACCCACACACAACACCCACACACACCCACATCCAACACCCATACCCAAACAACACTCACCCATGCAACACCTACACACAACACCCACACAACACCCACATCTACACACCCACACCCAACACCCATACCCACACAACACCCCCCAACACCCCACACAACACCCACACACACCCACATCCAACACCCACCCACACAACACCCACACAACACCCACACACACCCACATCCAACACCCATACCCAAACAACACCCACCCACACAACACCCACACACAACACCCACATCCACACACCCACACGCAACACCCAAGCAACACCCATGCAACACCTGCACACAACACCCACATCCACACACCCACACGCAGCACCCACCCACAACACCCAACACAACACCCACACTACGCAACACCCACACAATACCTGCACACAACACCCACATCTACACACCCACACACAACACCCACACCCACGCAACACCCATACAACACCCACACCCACATCTACACACCCACACCCAACACCCACACCGAACACCCACCCACCCAACACCATCTACACACCCACATGCAACAC
>PVKY010006070.1:0-16455 GCA_004027775.1 Bradypus variegatus
CCCCAGCCCTGGTCAACGCAGCCCCTCTATTGGTCACCACCTCCGCCCCCACGGCCCCTCCTGCCATCTCCCCGAGTCCTCCCGCCGTCGCCCTCACGCCCCTCCGCATCCCCTTTCCCCGTTCCCCGCCTCTGAACTGAGGATGAGAATAAAAGCCGTAACTACTAAGCGCTGTCTACTGGCCTAGTGGTGCGCCAGGTTAGTGCCTCCTGCTCTTGAAGGGCCGGGGCACCGAGAAGCAGGCAGCTTGAGCGGCTTTCCCCGAGCCCCGTGGCTTGAATTGGAAGCGGGTCTGCCTCCTGCAGGCTCCTAAGGGCTGCCTAGTGCTGCGAGGACACCCGCAGATCCCCGCCCTCCTTTTACCGGCTTTGGGGAGGTGATCACCCACCCCATCCCCCGGCTCCAGACACAGCTGCGACTCCCCCGCCCTTCTTTCCCTTGACCCCGGGAGGCGCTGGGGGCTGTGGGGATGGACTTAACTTGGCGGCCAGCTGCCACGGGAGCCCTCAGCCAGCCGCTGAGGTTGTCTCCAAGAACTGGAGCAGCACCTGCAACCCCAAACCTCTCGGAACCTCGTCCCTCCTGCCCGCCCCCACCATGCGCTGGGGCCATGGGGCTCCACTGGCGCCCCGACGATGTGTGTATTCAGTGGGTGAGGGAGAAACGAGAATCTCTATAAAAGGAAGGCTGCCCGAGCCCCGGACGGAACATTTACCTACTCAGACAAGTTAGGCGGGGGGTGGGGGTGGGGTCCCTAAGTTCCCTTGCCACGCCCCTAGTCCTTCTCAAGATCGCCCCGGAATCCACGACCACGGGGCAGGTGAGGCTGATGGAGGGTCCCAGGCACGGAGGCCTGGCAACTTGACCTCCAGAATTTGGGGTCTTCAGCTTCTATCAGGTCTACAGTCCCCTCCTCCGCCCAGCTCTGTTCCCCATACCACTGTAGCTCTTTCCTCTCCCACGCCACCCTGGGGGGCTCACTCCTTCCAACTGCCAGCCCTTGAACCAGCACCCTTCCTCCCCCATGACCTTGCCCCCCTCATTTAGCCACCTGGGCCTAAGCTGGCCTCCCCTGTCGGCACAATGGGCATTATCCCACTCAGAAAACCTTTTCCTGACACCTGTCCCCCTAACCCTGGCCTGCCTCTCTGCAGTCCAAGGGCCCCTCCGTATCCTCACTGCCACACTCCAGGCCTCAAAAGACCAGCCTTGGTGGCGGCAGCCTTTGCTGGGCACAGTGCTCCTTCGGGTTCCATGACCCCACGCTCTAGCCTCAGTGCCCCTTGTCTTCTCACACTTCAGAGCCCCCACTTCCACCTTTAACTCACCGGGGAAAGAACAAGGCAGAGCACCCCCAGGGAAGAGGGTGGGGCGCCAGCCTGTGGTCAGCTGAGAGGTGCCCAGCTGATGAGAATGCAAGTGACCTCCCATGGTCTGAGGTGCACACTGGGTTCCCAGGAACAGAAAAGGTTGGGGGGGGCAAGAAGGGAACCCACAAAGGAGGGCACACAAGAAGGTTTACTGTGTGAACTGCCAGCTCACAGAGAGTCCTGTGGCAGGGAATGAGGCAGGGCTGGGCTTGGGGCAGGCAGGAGGCCAGCCCTGCCCATCTGTTCATCCATCTGTCCATCTGTTCATCCATCTGCCCATCTAGGGAGGTCAGGCTGCTTGTTTGCAGAGTCCCTCTGTTCTCCATCAACCCAGCCCCAGGGGCATCAACTGTGGTTCCATCTCTGAGACCCGACCCCTGATGTATCAAGCTTCTTTAGGGCCATGCCCTGCTGGGCAGCAATATCAAGAAACTTCCACCAAGACTGGCTCCTCAGAACCATCTAACCCAAGCAGGACAGAGGGCTGGGGAGTCAGGGGCATCCGGGTGTGTCCTCTGCAGGGGTGGCTGCCTGGCCCAGAAGCTCCAGGGGCACCAGGAATGGGTTCAGGGGGCAGATCCCAGCTGCTTGCCAGGCTGATATCAGTTCGCGGGGCCGGGTATTGTCAGGGGCCTGGGAGGTGGCCTGGCTGGGCTCTTCGTGTCCCTTGGAGCCAGTCCCACCAGCCTCAGCCCCAGACTCCAAGTTCCCATTGGATGAGTTGGGCTGGGGAGCCATCAGGCGGAGGTATGCTCCAGCCATGTGCTCCACTAGGTCAGTGCAGGGTAGGCGGGTCAGCTCCTGGGGAAGTGACAGAAGCAGGTCGAGGACCACAGCTGACTCTGGGGAAGGAGGGAGAGAGGAAGGTGAGAGAAATAGGGTGCTTGCTACCTGGGACCCCACCCTCCAGCCCCAGGCCCTACAGGCATCTCACCGGCTGCGGAGAGCTCGGGTCCTGGGCTACTGCGGGAGAAGGACGACAAGTACTTGTAGATCTTCTCAAAGTCCACGGTGAGGTCTCCCTCCATGGAGGTCCCAGCCAATGGTGTGGAAGGAGACTTGGGGGCAGGGCCAGGGACTTGAGAAGTGTCAGGGGCCTCGGGGGCCTGCGCCTCTTGCTCTCCGGGGGTGCTGAGAAGAAGCTGCTTTCCACGGGCCTGTGTGGGCTTTGAGGGCTTGGAGTGCAGGAGGCTGATCGGCTCTGTGGCCGCGATGGTGAATACCTGGTCAGCAGAAGGATCAAGGAAAGTCGTCCCATCTGCCACTCCCCTGCCCTGCAAACCACAAGTGCTCCACCTGCACCAGCTCACCAAATCTCCCCTGCTACCCTGAGGAAGCCATCCCAGGCAGGAGATGGCCTCCGACACAGGGAAACTGATCCAGGTCCATCTGATTTGATTTGGACTCACTCATACACACCCCTGCTCCCTGGGACACCACCAGCCTGCCTGGGGGATAGCTGTACCTGCGAGAAAGCAGCTGTCACGGCTTCCTCCAGCGGGCCTGTTATCTTCTCAGCCAGATCCATCCACACCTGGACAGGGCAACCAAAACGTACCACATCAGCCAGGAGATCAGCCCTCAGGGGTTGGCGAAGCCTTGCCCTTCCCGGGGATCTGTTGACCAAGTGGAAACCTACAACTCCCACCCCCTCCTCAGGGACAGCTCTGGAAAGCCTTGCCCCACCCACCTGCCTACCTCAATGGGAGCCGGGGTCTGTGCCTCCTGGCACCTTGGACCTCGTGGGTCACCTGCACGCACCCTTTGAATGGCCTCCCGGGCCACGCGGCCCTTGAGCTGCTGGAGGAAGTCCCGGATCTGGGGAAGAGGGAGGAAGAGACCCAATGGGCCTTCTATGCAGGGCTGGGGAGAGAAGCCAAAGCCCACTGCCCGCTCAGGAAGACCCTTTGGCCCTGCCCTGCCGCACGAGTCCTGCCTTGCCAGCAAGCTTGGCTGGACACCGCTCCGGAGCCTCCTGCTAGCTGGGTGTTAGGGGGTCCCAGGCCCAAGGGCGTACCCAGCTACCTAATGAAGATGTAAGGCCTAGCCCCGGCCTCGTTCCTCCCTCGGCCCGCCCCTCTGCTAACAACCACCCTACTTAGCTCCCCTTTCGTCCACTCTGCCCCATTTCCCGCCTCTTGTTTCAGCCTCCTTCCCGTCGCGTCCCGTTAGGCCCTTCACCCGCCCCAAGAGTTCGCCCCGCCCTCCCAGCCCCGCCCCTGGCCCTCCCAGCCCCGCCCCTGGCCCGTCTCCGGCGCTCGCCCCGCCCCGGACACACCCTGGCCACGCCTCCCGCCTCGCACCAGCCCGGGGGGATCCGGTCCAGACCTCGGCCTCGCTCCGACCCGGCAGCTCCCGGCTTAGCTCGGCGGCGTTCGGCTCCGGCTGGCCCCGCCGCGCCTGCAGTAGCCGTAGCAGCTGCCGCTTCTCGCGAGCGCTCCAGGCCGCGGGACCGCTCGCCTCGCCCAGGTAGCGAGCCGGGGCTGCCCGCCGCCGCTGCGGTGGCTTCATGCTGCCTCCAGCGGCCTCGGCGCGCTCGGGCCGCTTCCTCGGTGGGCGGGGCTACGGGGGCCGCCGGGGCCAGAAAGCGTTGCGAGGAGGCGGGCACAAACGGGGGCGCAGCTCCGCGTTCTCGGGCCTCCAGGGGGAAGGAGGCGGGGACTGGCGGCTGAACGGGCGCGGGGGCGGCCGAGACCCCCGCCCGGCATGTTATCTCACTCCCAACTTAAAGTGGGAACCGAACCGAGACCCCAGATCCTGTGCCCTCTCTCCACCCCGGGCCTCTTAGGAAATTACTCCCGTGTGCTTTGCTCCCTGCAGGGGGGTGGCCCTGACCGGAAAGCAGCTGCCCGGCCTTGAGGAGCCTAGGCTGCAGGGGTTGGGCAGCCCTGGAGCCCCTGGGCGAGCGCGTTTGCCCCACCGAGCCTCAGTTTCTTCATCTGTAAAATGGAGCTAATAGTCGTGCTCTTATCCTTACGCGGGCGGGAGAGACTGAAGGAACTATAGGCAAGAAAGGCAAATCTAGCAGGAGGCGGAGGCAAGACCAACGAGGACTCCCGGGCAGAGGCAGGAGGTCGAGGCCCGAGCAAGGGCAGGGTCTGGGCCATGGGCCTGGAGGATTGCAGGAAGGTGGACTCGTGGTGGGGTGGGGGGACGGGTGGGTTTATTTTTCACGTGAACTGATGGGGTTGGGAGTAGCTTGCTGTTTGCCTGGGTGCTCCCTGGCCTGTTGGTGCACATGCCCACCTGTGCGTATGAGCTTCGCCTTCCCAGCCCCACCTCTCCAGTCCCGACCTCTCCTGTCTCGTCGCCTGGATCCCCTCTCCTGCCCCCACCCCCGTTCCTGCTCCCCTCACCCTTCCCCGCCACGCGCACACACAGACTCCCGGATTCAGCAGGTCAGTTCAGAGATTCGTTTTCAGCCCAGGTGGGAGGGAAGAAAGTGGAGGGCGAGGGGGTGGCGCAGGGCTCGTGGTCCCATCGTGTCGGAGGTCAAGGGTCCTGGCGGACCTGGTCCGAAACCGTGGCTGGTGCTTCTCTGGACCCTGCTGAAGACGAGCCATGCCTGGAAAGGGCGGTGGAGGCTGTTAGGGAGGGGACGCTGCGCAGGCCACCTCTTCAGTGGGCCACTGGCCTCCCCCGTCTGTGTGTCAGGTTGAGGTGGGGACTGGGTCCGAATCCGAATTCTCTCCTCGCCCAGAGCCTGTCCGGGGTCCTCTCCCTACACTGGGCTCCCAGTCCGCCGCTGGTGGCCCACTGTCTGAATTTGACTTCCAGCTCCGCCGAAGTTTGTAAAGCTTTGACAAGTTACTTAACAAGTGCCTCATTTTTCTCACCGGTAAAATGGGGATTATAGTATCTCCCTAAAGGTTGTTACGAGGATTAAATTAGTATGTGGAAAACCATTAAAACTGGCATACTGTCAGTGCCATTAAGAGTTATTATTGCCTCCCGCTCCCCTGCCGCTCCCCACCAGCGCCACCGCCCCTCGCACGCACTTATCTGCCTCACTGGGGCCTCCTGGGCTGGGGGCGGCTGGGCGAGGCTCTCGGGGGTGCGCCGGGGAGCGGGGGCGCTGAAAGGGAGAAGTTGGTTGTAGCGTTGTAGTGTGCACTGCGCGCTGGGCCGGGTCAGGGCGCCCCCTAGGGACCACTGCGGGCCGGGCGGAGGCAGGTCCAGGGACCGTCAGGCCCCGTCCGCTGGGATCGCGGTGGCCCCGGGGTCCGGACATGGGAGAGTAAGAGGCTGAGGAACAGGTTGGGGGGACCGGGGCGTCCCGGACGGGCGAGAGCCGGTACCTGAGTGCGTACAGACTAGGCCGAGACCGGCGGCCAGCGCAGCGCCAAGCGCGAAGGCCGCCACCACCAGCGCCACCACCGGCGCGGTCTCCAGGGCCGCGGGGGCCGGCGCGGGCGGCTCAGGGCGCACGGCCCTGCCCTGGATGCTTTTGGGCGTCTCTGTAGGGAGTGGAATGCTGAGACTGGGCCCGGAACCCAGATGTCCGGCCGCCACCCACCCCTGCGGAGGAAGGACTGTGTGCTTACTTGGGGGCGGCTGCGGCACTGTGACCACGATGGGCTGCGTCAGCGTGTGCAGATGGGGGCTGTCGGCGCCCAGGCTGTCACCGCTACCGCTCCTAGAGACTGCACACGCCTCGTCCTGAGGCAGGCACTGTGGGTGGGGGAGGGAAGGGACCTGGATGTCAAGGTCTGGTCCCCAGGGACTCAGGCTCTCTAGAGATCCAGGCATCAGCTCTCCTTTGGGTCCCTGGAAATCCGGCCCCTTAGGGATATTTGAGCCCAGCTCCCAAAATATGCAAGCAGCCAGCCGCCCAGGAGGAGCCCAAGTTCAAGGCAGTCACCTTACTTAACCAAGAGCCCAACATTAGGCACCCAAGGATGTGGCCCCTCAGCAGCTTTCTGCATTCCACCTCCAGCCTTCCAGTGATCCCAGAGCTCCACCCCAGGGACCCCTGCATCCTGCCTATGATGGAACCCAACGTCCACCCTGTCCCCTGAGGAACGCTTGTGCCTAACCCCACGGGCCCCTGGGGGTTCCAGTACCCAACCCCCAAGTAGTGCAAGACCCAGTGTTTAACTCCAACCCCAGCCCCCAGGGCGCCCAAATAGTGCACCGAAGATGGCGGAGGTGGCGTCCGCAGCGCAGGCACCCGACGGACTCCCCGAAGGCGGCGGCAACGGCTCAGCTGGCAGTGCAGGAACTGCACAGAGGCGTTGAAGACCGGGCGCAGGCGGAAGCTGAAGCGTGCGGGACGGGTGGCACTGGGGTGCGGCGGAGGTGGAAGGAAGGCGACCGAGGCGTCGGCGGGGCAGCCCCCGCGCAGCAGCGCCAGGGAAGGGCCAGGGGCCGGGCGTGAGGACGGGGTCACTGAGCAGCGGTGCAGGGCCAGACCCCAGCGCGGGGAGGGACGGGCCAGGGCTGCCTGGGGAACGGGGACGCGATCAGATCCGCTCGCCCGCCCACTTCGCTCCCTCTCGGCCCCCAAGGTCCCCGGTGCCCGCACCTGCACGAACACGCGGCTGCCCGCCGGCACCTCGAGCGGCCCCGCGCGGCGCGGGAATGCGTCTTCCGCGTCCGACAGCTCCAGCCTGAAGAGGGGTTGGCGCAGCCACGGCCCGGGCGCCGCGGGGAACAGGGGTGCTGGACGGGAAGGAGAGGGTGGCACGGACGAGGGCGAACGCACTCCCCGAGGCTCTCTGGGCAAGCGACCCCACCTCCTCGCCTCCATCATCTCCCCTGGCAACTGGATACAACTTGTTCCCGTGGGGCGGCAGATTCACCCGAATTCGCACCACGTCAGCCTCAAGCGCAACGGGAGCTATGACAGGGCCCCCTTGCCGACCACCGGGACATCGCAGGCCAACAGCGCAGCTCTGCGAATTTAGCGAGGGAATCCCTGGCGCCTGGCAGAGGAGCCGGCCGAGTGAGGTCAGAACTCTCGCCCTTCTGGGCGCTTTGCAACACAAGGGACAGTGGACTTCCCTGGGGGTGCAGCGGACTGGCTCAGAAGAGGGACGCTGGCCGTACCCTTTCCCCTCTAAGTGGAAGTGGTTGCTGTCATCAAGGGGGCAGGGGAAAGGAGGGGTGCCTCTCCTGCCCTTCTGGCCACCTCGATCTGGGGCCAGACATCTCAAGGCCGCAGCGTGCCAGGGAGGGTCCTTAACCCTTCTGTGACTGCACATCATACACGGGCTGGCCTGGGCTTACACTCCGACTCCTGTGGATACCTTCCCTCAGGTCTCAAAAGGGATGCTTTGCCCAGGGGTGTTCACAAATGGTGAGGTCCACTGCACATACATTTCTTAGAAGCACTTGCAGATTCTCCCCTTCTGGCCCCTGCTTTCACCGTGTAGGGGGGGGGAACTTTGAGGAGGTCTGGGATCCAGGCCAACCTGGGAATGGGGCACAGAGGCAGAGTACCCCCCATCCCACGGTCCATGCCCCCCCCAAGGGGGCAGTGATGGATGGGAGCAGCAGAGAAAAGGTGACTCAGGGATGAGAGTGAGATAGGCCCAGTGTCCCCCAGTCTCTACATACCCGGAAGCCCACTGGGCAAGGTGGTGGTCCTCAGGAACAGGGCCAGTAGCAAGAGCGCTGCTCCCAACATGTTGGGCTGGCTGAGGTCACTGTGTGTGACACACACAGCAGCAGAGACACCAGCCAGGCAGCGTCCAGGCCCGGCAGGTGGGCAGGTGTCCCTGTCCTTGGCTGGGCAGCCACCCAGGGAGGCAGGGAGCGGGGGCGGTGGACTGAGGGGCCGACATCATAGCCAGTGCCCAAGGCCTGCTGGGGATTAAGGGCTCCTCTCCTGCCGAACTGTGGCTCCAGATCAGCTGCTGATACTGGCCAGGTCATTACAGATGCTGACCTAGCAGCTCATCCAGCTCCCCCTCAAATGGAGAGGCCTTTCCCACCAGCATGGCCAAGGGCACTCCCCTCTCCCACAAGGTCGGGGCTCCCAGCCCCTTACCCCTCTCCCTCCTAAGCTGGGCCAGGACCACCACACACCATGGACCACCACTCAGTGGGAGAAAAGGGAGGGCTTTTATTCTCAAGCATCTAAGGGTTTACAAACATGGGCATTTTGTTTTAAAAAGTGACAGGGCAACACCAGTGGCCTGAGAAGGGGACACAGGCCAGTGGGCTGGGCCAGGCCCCCCCAGGCCCCTGCCAGTCCAGTCCACCCTTTGCCCAGATGAGAGGGATGGCTGGTGATATAAAGGAAGGACACGGGAGAGGCAGGCAGGGAGGAGAGGCTCCTCCAGGGGTCCCACTTAAGACTGAAGGGGGAGAAAGGAGCAGGACACACACACAAAACAGAAAATAAAGTTAAATAAAAATAAAACCAGGTAGCTCAGGCTACCTGCAAAGGCCTCCGTGGCTGGACCCAGCTAGGGAGGGCAGTAGGGTTGGGGGTGGGAGGGGGGCAGGCCTGTTGGCCCCCCACCCTGCCCCTGCTCCCTCACAAAGGGGATGCAGGGGCAACCCCCCCCAAGGGAGAAGATGATGACTATTACTTTTGAAACATGCGGTATTTTGTGAATATAATAATGACTCAGAACACTAGATACAGGACACAGCGACGCCTAAGCCTGTATTGCTTCAGCTGCAGCCAGCAAGGTGCCTCACCTTTGGTGTTGGTTGGTTTTTGTTTGCAGTTTTGTGTGTGTGTTTTTTTTTCTTTCTTTTTTTTGTATCTTGTTTCTTTGTCCACTTGATTTGCATGCATCACCGACAAAAGGAAACACACCCCCTTCTGCTCCTCGAGTGCACCAGCCCGGCCTCCTCCTCCCTGGGCCCTGAGCTGGGTTGGGGCTGGCCAGCTCGGGGTGAGTAGAGGGTTGCTCAGGGGCACTACGGGAGCTTCCCCACCTCCGCCATGCCCACCACCCCTGGCGGCCTGGCCTCCCCGCTCCTGCGAGCCTGCCCCTCCTCTGTCCCTGTTGCACATCCTCAAACCCGCACATCCCTTCCCTGCATCCTCAATTCCTGGACTCCTGCAGCCCCCTCCCGCAGCCCCCTTGTCCCAAGCCTGTTGTCAAGTCCCTCCAGCAGCCTCCCTGCCACACCAGCGCCTTCTGCACTCATCCCACCCCTGCCCACCTTCCCTGAAGACCATCCTGGGTGGTCACGGTCCTTTGGGCTTCCTCTGTGCCCCCTGAGATCGTCAACTCACCCCTAAGCTGTGGCCAGATTCCAGGAGCCCTCAGATACCACCTTTAGATATGTCTCTCTCAGACCAGAGCTGCTGGGCAGCAGTGGCTCAAGGTCCCCATGGCCCAGCCACCAAACCCAGCCCCCCAGTCCCTACTGTGCCTGCGTGCAGAAGGGGGCTCCACCACAAGCAGCTAAACATGACTTTGGTAGTTTCTGAATGTACCAACAAACCCCATGAGAACAAGCTCTTCTCCCCACCCCCCAAAGACCCCACCCAGTTCAATAAAATACAATAAACTCCAAAAAGGACCCCCTGAGATCAAAGAGAGAAAAACCAGGTCCGGTTTGGCTGCAGTTGCCATGCCCAGACCACCTGCCTGGGGCAAGGATGCCAGCCTATGGATTCACTCAAGGACGGAGACCTGAGCAGACCCAGGGGGCCTGGCCGTGGCTCCGCCCCACCACCTCTCCATACTGCAAGGGGCTGGCTGAGCCCAGGCTGGGCCAAGACAGCGGCAGAGGCAGGGAAGCAGATGGGGAGAAAGCCAGATGAGGACAGTGAGGGGGTGGGGGGAGGGAGGGAGATAGGTATGGAGAAATGGAGAATGTGTGTGGGAGAGAGGAGTGGCAAGGGTACCAACACTCAGGCAACGGGAAGGGGTATGGGACACGGTGGCTCTCTCCTGGCCTCTGGGGGCCGTCCCAGCCCAGAGGCTACGGCTGAATAAATAGCAAGTCTGATCTGATCGTGGCCTGCTGTCTTCCGTTCACAGTGTCTGTCGGGGAGGGGGTGGGGGGACGGGCACAGCAGCTGGCCGGGGGTAGGAAGGGCTGGGGCCTGATAGGCCCATCTGTCTGTGGCTGACAGGCAGCGAGCTGGGGGTGGGCCAGTGCCCCCTACTTTCTGTCCTAAGCCCCCGGCAGCTGTCCAAGTCCCAGATCTCCCCTGGCGGGTAGCTGGGTGGCCAAGTGGGGACGGAGGAGAGGGACTGTGGCCATGTCCCTGGCCCCCTGCAGGGGTGGCCGCCACCACGCAGCTACCTGAAGAAGGGCAGGTGGTGCTGGCTCAAGATTCCACTAGTCCGCGGCGACTCGGTCTTTGCCATGACATCCTTGAACCAGGAGGCCACGTCCACCTCTCGTGTCTCATAGCGCCTGATGAAGCTGTGTTCCTGCAAGGCCCGAGGGTGAGGGAGTCTTAGAATGAGGGCCTGGGGGAGGGGGAGGGGGAGGGCTAGGCTGGGAGCCAGGAGAAGCCACAGGTACTCACAAGTAGCTTATTATACTTTGGTCTCTTCCTGTGATCTTTAGTAAGGCTGAAGAAAGAAGAGGGACGGAAAGCGAGGTGAGAGCTTAGGGAGGGCACGCTGCCTGCCTCCAGGCCTGCCCACTGCCCTCCCCGGGGGTCAGGCGTCTTCACGATCCTTGGGAAGGAGCTGCTGGCAGCCCTGCCGCCTCCTGGCCGAGGGTGGGCTGCACGGTGCCTGGCTTGGACACAGTGCCCCTGTCCTCTCACAGCTGTTCCAAGGGCTGTTCCGCTGAGAGCACCTGAGGGCCTGCACTCAGGCTTCCTGCTTGCAGTGGGAGGCAGGACTGGGTTGGGAGACTCATCCCAGAACACGCACTTCTGCTTAGTATCACAGGGTGCTCAGAGCTACCAGCCCTGGGTCACCTCCGCCAGCTCGTGGCCTCCCATGACAGAGCTCAAGGGCCACTATGTCCGAGGCCTGCAGCATCAGCAGCTCCGAGTGCTGCAGCCCCTGGCCGGGAGTCCCTTTCTGCCCAGAGCTGCTCCCACTGCCCACCTGCAGTGGCCCTTTTCCTTCCCCTCCTGCTGTCAGGAGTGGGCCACATACACCTGGCCTCCAGCCCACCCCAGGGCCTCCCTAACCCCAACCCACCCCCCAGAGCTGAGGGATGGGGCAGGGATTCTCACCAGTCTTTGACAAAGGACTGGAAGTCCCCTGAGAAGCCCATGTGGCCAGGCAGGAGGGGAGGCTCTTCCTGGAGAACTTTGGTGAGGACCTCGAAGTCCGTCTTGCAGTTCTTATAGGGAAACTGTCCCGTTGCCAGCTCCACCTGGGCGGGAGACGGGGAAGGGCTGGACCAGGTGCAGACAGGTCTGTGCCCTCTCTCTCGCTCCCTCCTCTCCCCCACCTGCCTTCTAAGCCCCAGAGCTGGCCTCAGACCCAGCCTGTAGAGGGGGCCCAGCTCACCAGCGAGATGCCCAGGCTCCACACGTCGGCCCGGATGTCATAGTCAGGCTTGGTAGGGTCCGGAGGGTCGATGCGTTCAGGCTGCCAGGGCAGGGGAGGGAAGGATGTAGTCCTAAGGGGCACGGGTATGTGCCCCCTGCCACCACCCACCAGGTGCTGCTGGGCCCCCGCTCACCGCCATGTAGGCAGCACAACCAGCACTGCGCGTTTTGGCCTTGGAGTCCACGAGGCGGCCACTGATGCCAAAGTCGCAGAGCTTGATCTGGCCCCGCTCATCCAGCAGGATGTTGGAGGGCTTGACGTCGCGGTGGATCACACCATGCTTCTCCTTCAGGTAGTAGAGCGCCTTCACGATCTGTGGCGTGGACCAAGAAGGTGCCAGTAAGGGGGCCCGGGGCACAGAGGCCAACCCAGGAGGCCATCCCACCCTCCCCGGTCGGGCCGCTCACCGCCACCGTCATCTTGCCCAGGATTCGCTCAGGGATGGGGCCCTGCATTCGCTTCTTGAGCTTCTCGGCACACGTGCCCATGAGCTCCATGGCGATGAAGACGTCAGTCTGCAGGGCCAGCGGGTGGCAGCTTGGGAGTAGCCCGTGTTCTCCTGCCCACCCCAGACAGGCCCCGGGTCCCAGGGAGAGGGGCGGGGGCTGGGAGCAAGTCAGGTTGGGGCAGGCTCAAAGACCTGAGGTGAGGAAGAGATTCAGGAAGTGGACACCGGGCTAGTTCCAGCAGGTCCCCAAGCGTCTGGGAGGCCATGGAAAGGGAAGTGAAGACCCTGGGCTTCCTGCCAAGGGCGCAACTGGGCAGGGGCAGCTCACGTTGGTGATGAAGGTGCCAAAGCACTGAACGATGTAGGGGCAGTCGTGGCTTTTGAGCACCACATCAAGGTCCATGAGGATCCGCTTATTCTCCTCCTTGTTACCCGAGCGCCGCATTTGCTACACAAGAGGGTGGGGAGCCTTAGCACTGGGCAGCAAAGTCTGGGGACCCCAGGGGCGGGGGCTAGGCTCACCTTGACCGCGATGACGTGCCCAGTCTTCCGGAAGCGCATCTTCCATACCTGGCCACAGGTGCCGCTGCCCATCTCGCCCAGGTTCTCCAGGTCATTGATTTCTGCCTGGTAGCGCTGGCAAAGAGGGCAAGGGTCACATGGAGCCAGCCTCGCAGTGTGCGGTGTCCTGTCTGCCTACCTCCCACCCTCCCCATTTGGGGATGCCAGGGAAATGTACCTGGCCCCCGATGGTCAGGTAACCCGTCTGCTTCATGATCTCCTGCAGCTTCTGGTCAATCTCGATGCTGGGGGGACAGGGAGCAGGTGCCAGTGGTGGTGGTATGGGGTCCTGACCAACCTGAGGCCATCCCCAACCCCCACAGGATCCCCCCAGTTTAACCACCCTACTGTCTGGGGGCGGGGGCAGAGTGGCCCTAGTCCATGGCAGAGACCTTCCCACGCCAACCTCCTGAGCATCTCCAGCTCCCCAGGCCTGGTGGCCCGGTCTGACGGCTCACCTCTCCATGCTGCGCGGGATGAACGAGGGCGGCGGGAGCCCCAGCATATGGCGGGGCCGGGCGGGAGGTGTAGGGTGCTGTGGGGAGCTCTCTGAGGAGGGTGAGCGGCTGCCCCCATCATTGGCCAGTGGGAGCTGCAGGGCTAGGGGGGTGAGAACCAGAGGCAGAGCTGGGGTTAGCTCCCAGCCAACCCCTCCCTTCCGGCACCAGCTTGTTTCTGGCTTTTGAGGGGGGCTTGGGACCCTTGTCTTTCCCTCCATGGTACCCAGCAGGTAGGCCTGTACCTCCTGCTGGGCTGGAGAACGTGGGGTCCCTGTCTCATCCCATCCTGGACTATTCTCAGGGTGTATTCTCCCACCCTCTGAGCTGGAAGGAGATGGAGAGGGCTGGTGGGGTGAACTACCCAAAGGCTGAGGGGTCATCCCCAAGTCTATACCGACAGAGAAACATGGCCTCATGGCCAGGGCCTGATGGTGTCACCCAGCCAGACCGCCTCCCTGGAGGTACCTTTCCTCCCGCCTCTGCCCAGGCAGTGGACCCAGGCCAAGGCGCCCACTCTGGACCCACTAGGAGGGTGCGCTAGCTGGGATCAGCTTGAGCTCTGACCCTGGCTGTAGCACTGCGCTGACTGTGAGCAGGCATGAGATGGACCATCCTGGGGAGATGTGGGCAAGGGACCCAGGCTTCAGGCTGCCTCGCACTGCCTTCTGCTCTGGGGTCAGGAGGCCTACTCTTAGGCCAGCTGTTTGATCTGGGAGCCTCCCAGCCTGGCCTGCAGAGCCGGAGCTAACAGGGGGCAGAGGAAGGACCCCAGGCTGGGTCTGTATCCTCTGAGGGAGGGGATCTAGGTGGCACAGCCCCTTCAGGGGCTGGCAGGATGGGGCAAGGGAAAGGGCTGGGGTGGATGGGTGGCTTGGCCCCTTCCAGCAGCCTGCATGCGACGTCTGGCTTGGGCATGCTACAGGCAGGCAGGCAGGCAGTGGGCAGGCAGCAGACACCCAGGGCAGGCGGGCGGGCAGTGTTAAGGGACAGGAGGGCAGGAGACAGACAGACAGACAGGAACCAAGACTTGAGGCCCAGCTGCCCAGAGGAGATGCTGCAGACAGGCCAGGGAGGGCCTAGACAGAAGAGCAGGGTCTGTAAGGAACTAGGAACCCCCTCTGGCTGGGCTGGCAATAGAGGGAGGGGAGCAGAGGGCAGGCAGGAAGGGGATCACTGGCTGGGAAGGGCCATGGCTTGCTCGCCTTCAAGTGCTGGCCACCTGCACCCTCCAAGGCTCACCTTGCCATGGAGAACCAGCCAGGAAGCCCAGGGCCTCTACCTGCTGTGCCCACAGTCCTCAGTTAGTTCTCCCCCCAAGAACCGCCCCCTGTCCCTTCTGCCGCACCCCACCTTCTGTTCCCACAGTTCTGCAGGCACCTGGCGACTCAAAAGACAAATGTGCTCGAGGGCTGACTGGCAGACCCTTCCCTTGCCCTGTTGGTTCTGGACCCTCGCCTTGGTCAGAGCAAGGGGCATGACCCTGACCTGCAGTCCTGGAACAAGGGCAGGCTCCCCTGGGGCCAGGCAGGAGTAAAGGAAGGGCTCTGGGGACCAGTTCAGCCCCCTGCATCAGCACCACCCAACCCCAGGCCTCGCAACCTCCCCTGCCCCAGCTCTGCTCTGCCCTCAACTGTAGCCAGAATCAGACTCCTGCTCCCCTCCTTCTCTGGCTCAACAACAGTCTGGGGCCCCCGGCCCCCAATCCCTGGATTCACTCAACGCTGCTGGGCTCTTGCCCTGGGGATATCTGGGTTGCTTTTCTGCCCTGCACCATCAGCTTTCTGGTGCTAAGGACCATGCCCCCAACTTTCTCTGCACCTCAGTGTCCTACCAGTTGCCTTCCTCTCACAGCCTACCAGGCCCTCTAAGGGCGGCTCCAAAACCTGGGGAAAGGCTGCTGGGAGCAGATACTTCCAGCCATTCCCACAGACTCTGAAGCACACGGGGACTCAAGAGGGGCCAGAGAAGGTACCTAAGGTGGAGGAGGTGGAGAGATACACAAAGACCCTGAGGACGGAAATCATTAAGGTGGTAACAGGCCACACAGCAGCTCAGGAAAGTGGAGTGAGAGCAAGAGGGAGAACAAGAGAGGAAGAGGGAATGAAAGAGTGAGACCAAGAGAGGACGTGTGGGCGCATGGCCAACAGGAGCCAAGGATGTCGCAGGCCTCCAGCCCTGGTGCTCATGTACACACACACACACACACACACACACACACCCCTGGAGTATGGCACAAACCCCTGCCCCCAACGTGCAGATGGACAGAGGATATGCCACACAGCGCCCAACATAACACTCACACATAAGGTTGCGCATTAGCCACACCCATGCACAATGACCAACAGGGCCAGACTCCCCACCCCAGTCTCCCTCTCCAAACGGAGACTCTGTTTCACTTGCACACGTCCACACATGGGGCACACGGGAACTGACACACCCAGACTCCCCTACACACACCGCACACATACCGTCTTCAACAAGGTGAGTGCCATGTGCTCAGGGCCTCAGCAGGGCTGCTCCCTCGACCCCTGGTCCTGCGGCTCACACCCAGCTCCCACAAGCCTTGGCTCAAATCCCACCTTCTCAAGAGGCTTCCCCTGACCACCCCACTACAGAACCCCCTTTCCTGGCTCTACTTTTTCTTTTCTTTGAGGCACTCTGGCCTTCTAATGTTCTCACTAACTCATAACATTAAGTGTTCAGTGGCTGCCTCCTCTACTGGGTGTCAGCTCCACTAGGACACGGATGGGGTCTGTACTGTTCCCTGCTGTGTCCTCAGTCCCCACAACAGGCACTGCAAACTGGAGAGCTTTAATGAGTGTTTATCAGATTGCTGAAGTTGGCCAAATACGCAGTTCACCCAGGTGGCCCAATATGCTCTCTCTCCCACACATGCAGGCACACACATGCAACTTCTGCAGGTGACATGCCCCACTCAGTGGAGGAGCCCGCTCCCTCCTCTAACCCAAGAGGAAAAGGGAGTAGGAGGTGAAAGGGCACAGCGGAAAAAGCGCAGCTGGGCTGGACATTGCTCACGTGGAGAGAGAAAAAGTGAGAGTGAGAGCACACACGTGCACACACACACATCGACACATGCACACACCACACACACACACCACATACACACACACACCACACAC
>PVKY010006071.1:0-16453 GCA_004027775.1 Bradypus variegatus
AGCAGTAAAGGAGCCCAAGAGATTAGCGAGGTTGTCAGCTCAAACCACTCCTGCAAAAGTGGAAACAAAGCCAAAAAAGGCAGCAGAAAAGGATAAATCTTCAGACAAAAAAATGCAACCAAAAGGAAAAAGAGGAACAAAGGGAAAACAGGCCGAAGTAGCTAACCAAGAAACTAAAGAAGATTTACCTGCCAGAAATGGAGAAACTAAAAATGAGGGGAGTCTAGCCTCTGATGAAGTGGGACAGAAAGAAGCCAGGTCTGATTACTATCACATACCATGTTTTATCAGTGGTCCCTGTATCTCCCTTCTTGTACTATCTGGAGGAATATTTTTTCTCAACTATTTTGTAAACACAAATTTTTTAGTAGCTCTAGAAATATTTTAAGGAGATTGGAATCCCACCTTATCCCATTTTTTAAGTGAAAATGCTTTTTTTTTAAGAGGTAAAATCATTTGCTGTTTTTTTTATTTTTTGGTACAACCAGAAAATAGTGGGATATTGAATTATGGGAGGCTTTGACTTTGACCATCTTAACATTCCATGGGGGGGAGGGGGGATGTTTTTGTATCCTATTATACAACATATATTAAATGGCAATTAGGAGTTACAGCCATGCATTTAATATGTCCATGTTTTTTATAATTATTTCTTAAAGAAAACTGTTCACTGATGTTCCCTCTTCCTGATAGAATTGTGTGTGTCCTGTAACATCTTTTATCATGGTTGTCCAGTTTTCCTAATAACTGTGTGCTGTGGAAGGCTGGAAATTTGAGTACGTCATATGTATGCTATTAAATTGTGAATTAATGGGACTTACGATGTAACAGCTTATCAACATTTAAGGATATCGGTACTTGACATCCTCTTAAGGAAAATATGCCTCCAAATTTTACTCTGGAAAGTCACTGGGATAAATTTAGAAAAGAATCCCAACGACACAGCTTTTTAAATTTTTGGTACCTATAATAAGAATTGTGTACAAACTGTTCATAAGGTTTGTGTGCAGATCTTCAAAACAATAAATAAAATTTCAATTATAAAATTAAAAAAAAAAGGACACCAGTCATATTGATAGGGCCCACGCTTCTTCAGCATGACCACATATTAACTTATTACATCTGCAATAACCCTATTTCCAAATAAGGCTGCATTCACATGTACTGGGAATTGGGACTTTGACATATTTTTTGAGGGGACACAATTCAACCATGACAAATGCCAAGAGGATCAGGATTCAAAAATTGTATTAAGTTCAAACAATAAGTCAGATCCAATATGGAAAAGTTTTAAAGGGAGAAATGTAAAGTCATTCACTCATGTATTGCAAGCCTACTTTGTACAAAGCACTAGGGAAAACAGGCAAAAAAATTTCTTTTAAGTTCTAAATTTACATTTCAAAAAAGTAAAAACATCTATAGAAGAGATCTGTAAGCTTTTTGTTAAGCACAAACTCTGAGTTAATAATTAATAATAAATATTGACCCAGTGTTCAATATTGGATGTATTCCTAGGCTGCATGAGTTCACAGTGCACACAGAGGAAGGGAAATAATGATCACCTTATACTCTGAGCTGGTCAGGACTTATCTCAAGAACTGTGATGGGGATCACAGGGAAAAGAGATAATAGCTAAATGGAGATGTCCAGAGAAGGGCCACTGGGATGTTCTAGAAATCAGATAGTAGAAGAAATGAATACCTTCTGTTCCCAGCAATATGGTAAACTGGGTATCCTGAAAACCCTTTTAATAGAAAATAACTAAAAAGGTTAGATAAAACATTTTTTTAAAATACTTGTAAATGCATAATTCACAGAAAATTATCCTCAAAGCCAAAGAAAAGGCAGGAACACAAATCTAGGGAGTATTAAAGGAATTCCAAATTGACCTTCAGGCCCTGGATTTCAAAATGGCTCCAAGCAAAGGAGGCAAACAAGGCGAACACCCTATGTTGATGCAATAAGACTTCAGGAACATGCAGCTTGGAGATCAAGACTTAAAGGAAACAGGACAAGGAAAAGGGATCCAAAGACAATGTCCTTCCACCTCTGAGGTCTCTTCCAGACACGGGCGCTGGAACCCACCGAGCCCTTTAGGCTGTCAAGTCTCCTCTAGCCTCTTCAAAAGCCAAATGTAATTTTTCTCAGATCTGAGTTCTGCTTCCTTGCATTGCAGTTCTTTATTTTCAGTTTGTTACTCGAGTTTGGAGCTTAGGTAATTACCTTTGTTTACTGTCCTGGTTACGTGTGCAGTAGTTAAAAAAAAGCTTCTGATTTCTCTTTGGGGACTTGACCCCAATACATGTTCAAATACTATGGTGCTTATTCATGTCTGTTTTTGGACCACTGGTAAAAATTTTACTCAGGATAGCCTGTCAAATTAATGGCCAATTTGGGGATCTTTTTCATTAGAATAAACTTGCGTTTTTACTATTGCAAGTGGAAAATCATAGTTCTAAGATAAGACAAGTACAATGGGATGCTTATTTCCATTGGTATTTAAGAGGCCTCAAAACAGCTTCAAGATTCTGAAATTGTATCCCTAAAAATACTGTCTAAATTATCTCAAGCTATCAGGAACTAAAATACCAAATGCATGTCAAAGATTCCCCTGAGCCCATACCTTCTGCTCTACCACCTACCTCTACATCCTCCTCTGCCAGCTTACCCATCTGAACCCACCACCTCTTCCTCTTCTTCATTGTCTGAACTTCCTTTCCACTTTAAGCCCCATCTTCAAGGGTCTTTCAAGATGAAACCTGAAGAAAACACAAACTCTGATGGTATTCAGAGACCTGACCAAATTACCTTCACCCCTCAGTCTAAGGCCAAATTCTGGATCATAGCTTAAAGAATTCCCTAAACCAAAGAAGACTCAAAAATTTACTGAAGAATTTCACATCTTAATCCAGGCCTAACAACCTGGCTTGCCAACCTTTATCAACTCATTCATATGTTACTCGGGTCCAGAGAAGCCCCAAATCGAATTAGAATGGCAAACTGGAAGGACACAGAAAAAGGTATGACCATTAAAGTAACTCCCCTCTTCTTCCCAAGAGGAATCTGGGCACCGAGTAGATACTTCTGCACTCCTGGTCCTTCTGCTGGTTTTTCCTTCCCTTTCTTGATGTGAACACGGGCTCAGTGATTTAGCCAGACTGTGAAAAGGGGGTGAAAGCGGAGCATATCATCGCCAAAGGGAGAGCCTGCAGCTTCCTGCTCTGTGCACCGCACTGCTGGCCAAGAGGGAGCGCTAGAACCCACTTTTCCGAGGATGAGAAGGCCCCGGAAACATCTTGGGGTTCACTTCCCGGGACCCTGGCGCCGCCTCCGCAGTGAGGGCGCAGCTTCGTCCCAACGGGACCCACAGGGGAGGCCCCTATGGCTCTGGGACACCTCCCCCGCCTCCACAGTAGTGAAGCTACATCTAGTTGAACCCCTGGCCCTGGCCCCTGCCCCAGAACAGATTAATGAAAAGGCGGCGGCGGCAGTTGCTTCCGACAGGGTTCCCCAGCTGTGGCGGCTGCTTTGACCGGCGGCCCTAATCTACCATCGCGGACACGATGGAGGGTCCCAAATGCTTTTTTATTCTCTGCCCAAATTGCTCTGGGATGTGTCGGGGTTTCACACTAGCCTGTGCAGGCCGGCAGGTGGGTTCCATGTGGTTGTGGTGTTTGGGTGAACTGACCATACAAGTTGAATTGTATGGTGTGCTACAGAAAGTATAGATTGTGCACCACCCCCACCCCCACCACGGCCCCCCCAAAAAGGAACTCCCCTCTCTCTAGGTTGTGCTAAAATCGTATCTGGACTATCCCTAGATAAACCTGGAGGCAGAACTGCTTTTAATGTTATGTTTGTCAATGGCCTAATGCAGACCTTGTCTACCTTGACTGGGAAACAGTCCCTATTTTGAGCTAACAAATTTAACTGAACAGTTAGCTTGTATTTTAGAAACTGAAAAGGCTACTACAGGAGCCAAATAACTTGCTTTACAATTAAAACAATTCAGGCCCCTTCTACATCATCCCAGACCCCAAGACCTCCTGGGGTCTGTCATTGTAAAAAACCAGGGCAATGGAGAAAGGACTGCGTTAAATTAAAAAGCAAACATCATGACAATGCTGTCAGTCCACATCCTCCACCATGGAATGACCATTGACTACCCTCCAAGGGTACTTTTGGGTGGCTTAACCAGCAAGGGAAACAAAGCTCAAAATTAATGCACTTTCTTAATCGATACCAGTGCTACTCTCCCGTATCAATCCCTCTCTATTAAAGCAGCCCATACCTTGGAATGAGTATACTCTAGATATTGTGGGGGTCTCTAATCAAGTTCAAATCACTTCCAAATTGGCCCCAAGCTCAGTTACCCTAGGACCTATTCACAGAAATGCATTCTTTCCCACTCTGTGACACCTTTCCAGTTAACCTGTTAGGAAGAGATTTCCTAAGTAAATGGGAATGTGATCTCAGGTTTAACGAAAAGGGGGAAATAATTTTTTTCCTACCTGATCCAGAATCCCTTTAGATCAAGAACTTCTTTGTAACCCTAGAAACTGATTCCACCCTAGAACAATCAATAGCTACCAATTTCCTGTCCTCTGTCCCTGAAAAATTGTGATCCCAACCTCCTATGGATGTAAGAAAAATTAAAAGTGCAGAATCAATTTTAGTCCAAATAGACCCTTCAAAATCCCTTCTCAAACTTTCCCAATATCCCCTCAAACCAGAAGCCATTAGAGGTTTAACCTCCATTATTCAAAACGTCATACAGAAGGGCTTAGTAATCCCATGCACTAGCCCCTGCAATACTCCCATCATTCCTGTAAGAAAACCCAATGCGAAAGGATGGAGATTTGTTGAGGACCTAAGAGCAATAATAAAATTGTCATTCCTTGCTTCCCTAAAGTCCCAAATACCCATCTCCTCCTATCCCAGATTCCCCCTGGGACTACTTATTTCACTGTAGTTGACCTCTGCAGTGCATTCTTTAGCATACTTGTCTACCCTATAGCCAAGATCTATTCACATTCACATGGAGTGAATCACAATATACCTAGACTGTTATACCTCAGGGATTCATGGAATCTCCCAGTTACTATTCTCAAACCCTTAAAAATGACTTACCAGACATAATCCTTCCCTCAGGCTTCACTCTTACAAATTACATTGATGATCTCCATGTATGTTGCCCTAACAAACAAATATGTTACGTTGACTTCCTACATTTACTGTAACAGCTACCCAGACTTAAAGGATCATAAAGCCTCTAGGGATAAACTCCAAATTGTGCAGCAAGAAGTCAAATATCTAGGGCACATTCTCTTCAACCAGGGTACTCTATTAGATCCCACAAAAATCTCCTACACACGACTTTCCCAAACCCCAGACAAAAAAAGCAACTGAAAGGATGCTTAGATCTTTGTGGGTACTATCAGAACTGAATAACGAATTTCTCCCTTCTAGCTCAAACCTCTCTATGAACTCCTAAAGCATACCATACGTGAGACTTTGAACTGGAATCAAAACCAGACTGATGCCTTTCATAATCTGAAGAAAGTCCTCCAAGACAACTCTGCCCTTGGTCTACCTATGATCTCCCCTTCCAGCTGCATGTCCACGAAAGAAAGGGAAATGCCTTAGGAATATTAACCCAAGAGCATGAAGGAGTCAAGAGGCCCACTGGATATTACAGTATGCAGTTAGATCCTGTAGTCTGAGCCTACACTACCTGTTCCCGGTCAGTAGCAGCAGCAGTCAAACTAGTTGAAGTTACTGCAGATAGAGTTAAACAGAACCAACGTGATCTTTTTTGTTTCTCATGCTGCGGAATCCTTGCTTAATTCTGCTTTGACTCATCTCTCTGCTGCACGACTTACATCATTTGAACTTATACTTCTCTCTCATATGTGCATTCCCCCTAAGAGCACCCACATAAACCCTGCCATTTTGCTCCTACTTCCTAAGGAAGGATCATGACTGCATAGTTCTTACTAAAACCCTAATTTCCCCTAGGTCTGACATAAAGGAAACCCCAACAGACAACCCAAATCTAATCCTCTTTATTGATGGGTCATATTTAAACACTGAAGACCCAGATGGCAGATGCCAAGCTGGATATGCAATAACTATCTTAACAGAGGTTCTTGAGAGTAATCCCCTTCCTAAAGAAACTTCTGCTCAACAGACAGAATTATTGGCGAATATCTAGAGGGTCAAGAGCAAACATTTACACTGATAGCCGATATGCCTGTGGTGTCCTACATGATTTTGGTATGCCCTGAAAACAAGGTTCCTTACCTCCTCTGGAACTGCCATTAGCAACAAAGCATGTAGCTAACCTATTAGAACTTCTTTTACTCCCCAAGGCTATTGCAGTTATCAAAGTTAAAACTCACACCTGTAAAACCCTCAATTAGAAGGGAAATGACTTGGCTGATCTGGCCAGTAAGGTGACAGTCCAAACTCTCATAAAACACAATCAAGCTTTGTACACCTGTATAGCCTTACCACCAGCTTAGAGTGGGACTTGCACAGTAATAGCCTTACTCCCTGACCTAGAGAAGAGGGACCAATTAGAAACAAAAAATATAGCCAACCTAGGATCTTTTGTTTATCACCTCAAAAACCATTTTAGACCTAAAGAGGACACTATAGAATAAAACCCACTAATTGAAAGGTCTGGTCCAGGCTGGGAATTTTTGAAAAGTATATTTTGGTTTCATGGAATTCTCAACTTCAGAAAGCCATCGCAAACTATTGAGGGCACCTTTAGTAATACCATTAAGGCATTAGAGAACTTACAACTCGAGGTAGATAGCCTAGTGAAGGTCGTCCTTCAGAACCACAGGGCACTTGATATACTCAGAGCTCAGCAACGAGGGACATGTGCCCTCTTACAGGAGCAATGCTGCTTTTACATAAATCAATCTGGCAAAATTGAATAAAACCTTGAGGACATCAAAGAAAAGATTCTGATGCTGCAAGAACTAAGGACTCTCAGGGCTTGGGATTTATTTAGCTAGTTAAGTCTTAGATCTTGGGGACTGGATTAGGGGCATATTTCAAATACTGTCTATCTTTTTCCCTCCTTAGAATTATCATAGTATCTCTTTTTTCACTTAAAAAATAATTTCTTTTTAGTTGTGGTAAAAGGTGCAAACATAAAAATCATTTTAACCATTTTAAGTAGACACCATTAAGTACATCAACATTAAGTACATTACCTATTTCCAGATTAGTTTCATCATCCCAAACCAAAACTCATATTCATTTAGCAATAACACCCCATTCCCCTTCCCACCTCCCCTGATGACCACTATTCTGCATTCTGTCTATGAATTTGTCTATGGTGAGTATTTCATATAAGAGAACTTATACAATATTTGTGTCTGGCCTATTTCACTCAAAATGATGTCTTCAAGGTTCTACCATATTATAGTATGCACCAGCATTTCACCTTTTTTTTGGCTGAATAATAATCCAGTGTGTGGATATACCACATTTTGTTTAATCTTTCATTTTTTGATGGAGACTTGGGTTGCTTCCACCTTTTGGCTGTTGTGAATAATACCACTGTGAACGATGGTGCACAAACATCTGTCCATGTCCCTACTTGTAATTCTTTTTGCTGTATACCTGGGAGTGGAATTGCCAGGTCATAAGGTAATTTTATGTTTAATTTTCTGAGGAAATGCCAAACTGTTACCCTCAATGGCTGCCCATTTTACATTCCCACCAAAATAGAAAGGGTTCCTGTTTCTCTGCATACTCACAAATGCTTTTATTTTCTCTTTCAAAAATAATACCTACTCTAGTGGGTGCAAATTCATATCTTGTATGATACAAATTGCATTTCTCCAATGGCTAATGATGTTGAGCATCTTTTTTTATACTTACTGGCCATTTGAACATATTCTTTACAGAAATGTCTGTTCAATTCCTTGGCCATTAAATTAATTTTAGTATATGGTGAGAGGTAGGAGTCCACATTTGTTCCTTTACATGTGTATTTACAGCACCCGTTGTTAAGGAGACTAATCTTTCCCCATTGAATGGACTTCATACCCTTGTTGAAAAACAATTAACCATATATTTAGATTTAACTCTGGGGTCTCAATTGTAGTCCATTGGTCTGTATGTCTGTTGTTATGCAAGTACCACAGTTTTGATTACTATACCTTTCTCCTGCACTTTTCAAAGATAATTTTACTATATATAGAATTTTTTGTTAGTGGTTATTTTCCCTGCGGACTCTAAATATGCCATCCCACTGTCTTCTGGCCTTCACGATTCCTGATGAAAAATAATCTATTAATCTTACTGAGGATCCCTTGTATGTGACAAGTCGCTTCTCTCTTGCTTTCAAAATCTCTTTGTCTTTGACACAGGCAACCAGGAGATAGAAGGAGGGTTGGGACCAGCCATTTGATGCTGAAGGACTACAGAATGTTTAGGATTGATTGTATAGATCCAGAGATAAATAGCATAATACTGTGTGATAGGAGCACAGAATGCAATTTTTCTTGTAGTAACCAATATGTTCATGTGCTGATTGTGGTGATAAATGTACAGCTTTATGATGATACTATGAACAACTGATTGTACACTGTGGATAAATGTATGGTATGTGAATATAACTCTATAAAACTATAGGAAAATAAAAAAAATAAAAAAAAATCTCTGTCTTTGGATTTTGACATTTTCACTTGTAACATGTCTTGCTGTAGATCTCTTGGTGTCTATCCTGCTTGGAGTTCACTGAGCTCCTGGATGTGTATATTCATGTCTCTCATCAGATTGGGGACATTTTCACACATTATCTCTTCAAATACTTTTTCAGTCCCTTTCTCTCTCTCTCTTGTTCTTCTGGAACTTCCATAGTGTGTATGCTTGATGGTGTCTCAAAGGTCCCTCAGATTCTGTTCATTTTACATTTTTTTCCCTTCTGCTTCTCACACTGAATAATTTCAATTGTCATGTCTTCAACGTTACTGATCCTTTCTCCTACCTGTTCAAATCTGCTGATGAATTCATCCAATGAGTTTTTCATTTTAATTACTGTATTTTGTAGCTCCAAAATTTTGTTTGGATCTTTTCCATAATTTCTATCCATTTTATTCAGACAATGTTTTCCTAATTTCCTTTAGTTCTTTCTGTATGAATTCCTTTAGCTCATGGAACACATTTAAGACTGTTCTCTTAAGTCAGCTTTGACTAATAGTTCCAATGTATGAGCTTTTTTAGGGATGTTTTTGGCAAATTCTTTTTTTCCTGTGAATGGCCCATACTTTCCTGTTTCTTTGTATGTTGTAATTTTTTTGTTGAGAACTGGACATTCTGATTATTATGTAGTCATTACTCTGGAAATCTAGTTCTCCACCTCCTCTGGGGTTGCTAGTTTATTGTTGTTGTTGCCATTGTGAGGCCTACGATTGTCAATTTGTGACTTTTCCAGAATACTTTTGCTCCTGAAATTTACCAGCCTCTTCCTTCAGCTCTTCCCTGGGTGATGCACAGTGTTCCACCAGACTACAGAGTTCCAAAACTGTTGATTCAGACAGTATATGGCCATATATTTAGATTTAACTCTGGGGTCTCAATTGTAGTCCATGTCTGTATGTCTGTTCTTATGCAAGTACCACAGGACTGAATGCTGGTGCTTCTGACTCTGCCATCTTTCCACAATGCACCAGGAGAGACACTTGTTTTGAATGTAAAACTGTGTGACAAGGAACTATACAAAACAAGCATTCTTCCTTCTCCACCTTTGCCCACGCAGCTGTCGCAGTACTTGATTCCACAGTTGGTCAGGCTAAAGCGTGAGGTCCTGGAGGGAGGCTGAAAGCAGCTATCACAGAACCCCCAGCTGGCCATTCCTGCCCGGGCTTCTTTATCACAGTATCTTTAATTCATTGTTTTAGTCTCAGAATAATGGCTATGGTTCAACAATCTCTCACTTCCAAAATCCTGCTGGAAAATAAGGCTTTTGATCTCACAGCCTATACTTCTGATGCCTTACAGGGCAAAACCTCTGATAGCTGCCTTTGTGTACCCCAAAATACTTTTGCCCCCGAATAATATTCTTCTTGTGTATTTCAGAAAATTTGTCACTGACCTTTGATGGAATCCATTTTCCCAGTGTTGCCTCTATTGGCTATAGTTCTGTAACATAGTCCCTCCTCCCTGGACCTTTCCAGCTATGTGGATGCCTAAAGAGTCCCTCTTGTATCATGGGACAGCACAAAATCACTCATCAGCAATGCTTTCTACAAAAGATCTTGATGAAAAGGGGGAAATGTTAAAGGAACTCTAAACTGACCTTCAGGTCCTGGGTTACAAAATGGCTCTCAGCAAGAAGGCACACTAGCTGAACACCCTATGCTGACGCAATAAAACTTGACAAATGTGCAGCTTGGAGAAGGAGTCCTACAGGTCATAGGACAAGAAAAAGCCTGAGCTCCGACTAATCAGTTTCGGGTAAGTTTCCTTCTGTCTTGATGTTTCAATGAGCTATTAGAACAGAACTTGCCTGACAACTGCCATTTTCCCTTTTTTCTGGACTATTAATTTCCAATGTCCCCCCCCCCACACTCAATGCTTTGGAACACCTACTTTTACTTGGTGTTGTCCAATTTGTGAATTGTCATACCGTTAATAAAGCTCTCTTCTTTCTATTTGTAATAGCAGTTCTTTTTTTTTAAATGTGCACATGTATATTTTTAAAAGAATGAGTATTTTCAACTGTATCTGCATTAATGTTCTTTAGAGAAAGTATTATCATGTAAAGAAATTGATCCCCCCTCATTTTTTAATATTCATTTTATTGAGATATATTCAGATACCACACAGTCATACAAAACAAATCGTACATTCGATTGTTCACAGTACCATTACATAGTTGTACATTCATCACCTAAATCAATCCCTGACACACACAAAAATAACAAGAATAATAATTAAAGTGTAATAGCAGTTCTTTTGACAGGAGGCATGCAGGAGTTAAAGGTGTTGGCTTCTATCTTTAATGAATTCCCAATAACACAAAGCCTCAGGGGACAGGAAATAGGGCTTTGGGGCCACTCAAAGTGGGGAATGGAAACCCATAACAAACCCATAACAAAACCAAAATCCTCAAAGGGGTACATAATCAAAGAGTGAAGTAAAAAAATAATAATAATTAATTACAAAAACAAATAACAGCCCACAAGGAAGATGACAAGAGAACTTGTCCATTTTGTCTTTAACTGGGCAGAAAAATAGAAGTATCTCCTGAGACTTTGTAGTCAGTCATGTATGGAATTCAAAATCAGATTGCCTGCATGATCCAGAAAATGCCATATTGAATAATTAATAGTCCTGTGTTGGTAGGTCCCACAAGTACCTAGCAGAAACAAATGCAGGTTCCTTTCTGGAGGAATGCATCAATGCTCAAACCAGGGCTCTTATAATTAACTAGGTAATGATCATAAGCTGACAATAAACAAAATCAGATTTTCCCATTTCTAGTAAAGGCAGAACAGCTTGTTGCAGACCAACCCTCCTGCTGAGTACAACTAGAAATGCTTGACAAAATATAAAAAGAACTCTATCTGAAATCATCAGCAATCTACCAAGGAAGCAACAACGTGAGGGGCTAAGATCTCAGAGAGAAAAAGTACAGGGAGGGAGCCAGAGACAGCTACAAGGACAAAAAACCAGAATTCTTAGTCCACACTAAGGAACAGGGAGTTCTAGTAAACAAATATCTCATGTCTTGAGTTGGACCTCTAAAGTTTAATACCCTAGGTTTAGAGGTAAACTGGAAACAGAACAGTCCATCAAAAGTCCAGCTTTGAATCATCCTAATTTCTGACTGAATTAACTGCCCTGATGTTAATTATCTGCCTGAAGCAAAATCAAAATCAAAATCCTTTCTAGAGTAAGATAACAACATCCAGAGCCTCAGATTATCTAAAATTTCTTATACACAATGCCTGGCATTCAATCAACAAATTACTAATGCACCCCATATGTTTAGAGCACAAAAGAAATCTCAATAGCTTTTAGAATATTGAAATCATAAAAAGTAACCTTTCTAACCACAATGGTATGAAGCTAGAAATCAACAGCAGAAAGAAAACTGGAAAATTTACAATTATATGGAAATTAAAAAGAAATTACAAGAGAAATTAGAAAATACTTAAGAGACAAATGAAAACAAAGGTACAACATACCAAAACTTACAGGATACAGCGAAGGCTATGCTCAGAGGGAAATTTGTAGCTATGAATGCCTATATTAAAACAGAAGAAAGAGCTCATATTAATAACCTAATTTTACATCTTGAGGAACTAGAAAACAAGAGCAAAGTAAACTCAAAGTCAGCAGAAGAAAGGGAATATTAAGATTAGACCAAAGATAAATAAAATAGAGAATAGAAATAAACAATTCAGAATAAAGAAAACAGACAGTTGGTTCTTTGAAAAAAATTAGTAAAACTGACAAATCTTTAGCTAGACTGACAAAGAAAAAAAGAAAAAAATGCAAATAACTAAAGTCAGAAAGGAAAATGGTGATATCACTGATCTTACAGAAATAAAAGGGATAATAAGGATAATAAGAAAATATGAACAACTGTACATCACCAAACTAGATAATCTAGAAGAAATGGAAAAATTCCTAGAAATACATCAATTACCCAACTGACTCAAGAAGAAATAGAAAACATCAACAAACTTATAACAAGTACAGAGAGTGTATCAAAAATCAAAAACCTTCCTCCAAAGTCAAGTCCAGGACCAGACGGCTTCACTGGTGGATTCTACCAAACAATTAAAGAAGAATTATTAACAATCCTTCTCAAACTCTTCCAAAGAATTCAAGATAAGGGAACACTTCCTAATTTATTCTGAGGCCAGCATTACTCTGACACCAAAGCCTGGTAAAGACACCACAAGAAAAGAAAATTACAGACAAATTTCCCTTAAGAATACAGATGAACAAATCCTTAACAAAATACTAGCAAACCAAATTCAATGGCATATTAAAAAGATTATACAACATGACCAAATACGATTCATCCCAGGAATGCAAGGGTGATTCAATATATTTAAAATTAATCAGTGTAATACAATACTTAAATAGAATGAAGGGGAAAAAACATTATCTCAATAGATGCAGAAAAGATGTGCAACAAAATCCAGCACCCTTTCTTGATAAACACACACAAAAAAGGAGGAATAGAAGAGGACTTTCTCAACATGATAAAGACCATTGATGAAAAGTCCACATCTAACATCATACTTGATGGTGAAAGACTTCAAGCTTCCTCCTAAGATCAGGAATGACACAAGGATGTGTGCTTTCACTATTGCTATTCTATATTGTACTAGAAGTTCTTGCCAGAGCAAGCAGGCAAGAAAAGAAATAAAAGATATCCAAACTGGAAAGGAAGAAATAAAACTATTTGCTTGCACATGACATGATCTTATATAGAGAAAACCCAAAGGAATCCACAAGAAAAGTATTAGAGCTAATAAATGAATTCAGCAAAGTGGCACGGTACAAGATCAACACATAAAAAGCAACTGTGTTCCTATACACTAGTAATGAACAATATGATGAGGAAATTAAGTGAACAATTCCATTTACAACATCATCCAAAATAATAAAATATCTAGGAATAAATTTAACTAAGGATACAAAAGACTTGTATACTGAAAATTATAAAACATTGCTATAGGAAGTTTAAAAAGACCTAAATAAAAGCCAAGCTATCCCATATTCATGGGTTGGAAGAGTTAACATTGTTAACATGTCAATATTACCTAAAGCAATATACAAATTTAATGCAATCCTTATAAAATTCCAACAATCTTTTTTGCAGAAATGGAAAAACCAATTCTCAAATTTCTATGAAACTGCCAGCGACCTCAAATTAAAAAAAACAAAATCTTGAAAAACAAGAACAGGGTTGGAGGACTCACACTTCTCGAATTTAAATTGTATTACAAAGCAACAACAATCAAAACAGTGTGGTACACCAAAAGCATAAGCAACAAAATAAACCATAGATAGATTCAATTTCATCAAAATTAAAAACTTTTATACATCAAAGGTCATTATCAAGAAAGTGAAAAGACAACCTACAGAATGGGAGAAAATAGTTTCAAACCATATATCAGAAAAGGATTTAATATCCAAATATATAAAGAACTTTTACAATGGAACAACAAAAATACAAACAACCCAATAAAAAAAAGTGGACAAAGGACTTGAGTAGACATTTCTCCAAAGAAAATATATAAATGGCCAATAAATATGTGCAAAGATTCTTAACATCATTAGCCATTAGAGAAATGCAAATTAAAACCACATTGAAATAGTAATTCATACCCACAAGAGTGGCTGCTATTAAAAAAACAGAAAATAACAAGTGTTAGGGAGGATACAGGGAAATTAGAACTCTAGTGCACTGTTGATGACAATGTAAAATGGTGTAGCCACTGTGGAAAGCAATATGGTTGTTCCTCAAAAAGTTAAGTACAGAATTACCATTTGACCCAGCAATCCCAATTCTAGGTATGTATCCAAAGAAGTTGAAAACAGAGTCACAAAAAGATATTTGTAAACCAGTGTTTAAAGCAGCATTATTCACAATAGCTTAAAGCTGGAAACAACCCAAGTATCCACTAGTGACTGGATAAACAAAATGTGGTATATATACACACCATAGCAATATTATTTGGCTATAAGAAAAAAATGAAGTTACGAGATCATACTTGAATAAGGAACAAATTGTATGATATCACTTATATTATAATTATAAGACAGTCTTTAAAACAATCATGACTATCACATTCGAGAACTCAGATGAAAAGGCAGAAAATTTTATCATTTTATATAACTTCCAGTTTCTATTAGAAGTGGAAACTATTTTAAAAATAAAAGAATCATGTGAGACACACAACAAGGTGAATGGATCCTGTACACAGTATTTGAGTGAAGTACACCAGAAATAAAGGCAATGTGTAAACTCAGAATTGAATCTTAGAACGTAGCCTAACATGGACATAATTATTCTAATAGACCCTAGATTGTAAGCTCTTACAGCAGTTAGCTCTATTCCTGAATTGTAATGCCTACCTCTAAACTCTGAGATGCTGATCCCTTAGTGTATAACCTGATTGGTCTCTGGAACAATGTGTATCTCTGAGACACCTGAAACTCAGAGCTAGAGCTTGGCAGATAGGAATGTCATTATTAGTGCATACAGCCATTGTTTAAAAAAAAAAGCTGAAAAAGAGTCCAGACTTCAATTAGCGACATGAATGAAGCAGGTCTGGTTAAGACCAGGGCAAACTGGGCCAAAGGGTAAAGGTCAAAACTGACTGTGTTTTAAAACTTCAACTTCCATATGAGACCAAGGGAAGAGATGTCTATTTGGTACAGGATCTATATTTTCCAAACAGTACAACTCTACCGTCAGTTGGTTCAAACACCACAATTACATGGAATCTTGAATAGGAAGTGAGATAAGGTAGGTTAGTATAGGCTAAAGTGAAATAGGGACACATTCCAAAGTAATTTGGGCAGATAATAAAATATATATTTACAACCTCCCCCACCACCCAACCACGAGGAGCTGGGGGAAGGTGCAGATGTGTTGGACTTCCTCACCTGGATTGGTGTTGATGTTATCACAAACATTGGGACTGGCGATTTAATGTGCTGAGCCCTCGATCATGGGACTTGCCTTCATGTAGCTTGTTACTGCAAAGGAGAGGCTAAACTTGCATATAATTGTGCCTAAGAGTCTTCCCCTGAGTACCTCTTTGTTGCTCAGATATGGCCCTATCTCTCTCTAACAGAGCCACCTTGACAGGTACACTCACTGCGCTCCCCCCTACGTGGGACCCGATGCCCAGCGGTGTACACATCCCTGGCAATGCAGGATATGGCTCCCGGGGATGAATCTGGACTCGGCATCGTGGGACTGAGAGTATGTTCTTGAACAAAAGGGGGATGCAAAATGAGATGAAACAGAATCAGTGGCTGAGAGATCTCAAAAGGAGTCGAGCAGTCACTCTGGTGGACATTCTTATGCACTATATAGATAACACCTCTTAGGTTTTAATGTATTGCAATGGCTAGAAGTAAATACCTGAAACTACCGAACTCCAACCCAGCAGTCTGGACTCCTGAAGACAATTATATCATAATGTAGATTACAAGGGGTGATAGTGTGATTGTGAAAACCTTGTAGATCACACCCCTTTATCTAGTGTATGCATGGATGAGTAGAAAGACGGGGATAAAAACTAAATGACAAGAGAACCTATGATGACGGCTAGGTGAGACAGAGCAAGGGGATACCTCCGTGAAAAACACTGAATAAAAACCAGAAAGTGACCCAGAACGTCACCTCCAAAGTAGCACCAGCCGGACAAGGTCTGCTAAAGCCACAGGG
>PVKY010006072.1:0-16452 GCA_004027775.1 Bradypus variegatus
TGAAGCAAAGTAAATAGAAGATTTTTGCAAATAATATATCTGATGAGAGACACGAATTTAGAATATATAAAGACCAGTTACAACTTGATAACAAAAAGACAAATATGATCATGGTGATGAATGCACAACTACGTGATGATACTGAGAGACACTGATTATATACTTTGGATGGATTGTATGGTGTGTGAATATATCTCAATAAAACTGCATTTAAAGGAAAGACAAAGAATCCAATTTAAAAATGGGCAAAAAAAATTTCTATAAGGAAGATACAAGTAGCCAACAAGCACATGAAAAGGTGCTCAACATCATTAGTTATCAGAGAAACACAAATCAAAACCACAGTGAAATACCACTTCAGACCCACTAGGATGGCTGTAATCAGAAAGTAGGATAATAAGAAGTTTTGGTGAAGATGTGGAGAAATCCAAACCCTCGGACACTGCAGGTGGGAAATGCAAAATGGCACAGATGTAGGGAAGTCTGGCAGTTCTTCAAAAAAATTAAAAGTGGAGTTACCATGTGATCCGGCAATTCCTCTCCTGGGTATATATCCAAGAGAAATAAAAGCATATGTCCACATAAAAATTTGTACACAAATGTTCATAGCAGAATTATTCATAAGAGCCAAAAGGTGGCAGGAGGAGGGACAAATATCCTTCAGCTCATGAATGGGTTAACAAAATGTGGTATATCCACACGCGCAGTACTGACCAGTAACAAGAATGAAGTTCTGGCAGATGCTGCAAAACGGATGAACCTTGAAAACATTATGCCAAGTGAAAGAAGCTGGCTGCAAAGGATCACATAATGTATGATTCCAGTTATACGAAATGCCCAGAATATGCAAAGCTACAGAGACAGAAGATAGATTACTGGTTGCCAGGGTCTTGAAGCGGGTGCTGGGGGGAAATGGGAAGTAATGGGAAAATGGTAATGGGTATGGGGTTTCTTTTTGGGGTGATGAAAATGTTCTACAATGGACTGTGGTGATGGTTGCCCAACTCAGTGAATACGCTAAAAACCATTCAATTGTACACTTTAAATGGGAAAATCATGTTTGTATGTGAATTGTATCTCAATAAATCTCTTAAATTTTTTTTTAAAAGAACTGGAGGAAAATGTCAAAAAAAAAGTGTTTATTTTCCTATGAGTCTTACTACTTTGTTTGCATTTGTTTGATATCTGTCTTGTCCCAGGCCTGGCACAAGAGTGGAGTCCAGCAAATATTTATTGATGGATAAAGGAAGGATAGATGATTAAAGGATGGATGGGTAGATAGATGGACAGACATATGGATAGATGAATGGTGACCGTCAGCCTCCAAGATGGACCCTGGTGATCTCACCCTCCTGGGATTTATGGCCTTGTATTGTTCCCTCCCACACTGAATAAGGGTTGACTTGTGTGACCAATAGAATCCTAGGGAAGTGACTGCGTATGATTTCTGAAATCGGGTCATCAAAGGCATTGCAACTTCCGCTTCGGTCCTTTGGCTTGCTCTGAGGAAAGCCAGCACCGCCATGCTGTGAGGACCTTCACACAGGGACTGAGGCTGTTCCCAACAGCCAGTGTGAACTAGCCAGCTTCTCCTGAATTCCTGACTCAGAGAACCCATCAGATAATAAATGATTATCGTTGGTCAAGCCAATAAGTTTTGAGGTGAAGCAGCAATCACTAACAAAGACAGATTCATAGAAGAATGGGCGGATGAAATTCTCAATTTGGGTCCCTCTTAGAGCTTTCTGAAAAGTAAAAGGAGATGCGAAGACTCCACCACAATTCTCTTTTCTCATCTCTCTCTTTCAGCAGGGCTCGGGCTCAGGCTCAGGCAAACCTCTGTCCACAAAAGATGTGACTGCACTTCTGACCATGGTTCCCCTCTTTAGCCCAAAGCAGCAGCAAGTGGAAACTGGGATCTCTTAAGTGATTTCGGAAAGTGTTTGTGTCCTGGGCCCGGGCTCCAGGCCCACGAGCTCAGGGGATGGATCAGACTTGGAACGAACCACTCGGGAAGAAAGATGAGGCAGCAGAGTCCCTGCAAGAGCCAGGCTTTGCAGTGACGCATCTCGGCTCAAAACCTAGAAACCCCCTTGCTTGGGCAACTTGACCACTTGACCTCTTTGCACTTCCAGTTCCTCATCTAGAAACTAACCTCAGAAACACCCTCGCCATGAAGTGTCTGGGACCCTTCAAAACCAGTGCTAACGGAAGACTCCCGTGGGATGGGGTGCCTCCTACTCACCTTCCTTCTTTCCCCACCAGCTCTGTGCTCATCCTCCCCTGGCCTCCCCCTCACCTGCACAGGCTCTCACTTCAGATGACCTGGGCTGGAGACCAGGCTCAGCTTCTCTGCTGTGTGACCTTGGGCAAGATACTTGGCCTCTCTGTGCCTGGATTTCCTCATCTGTAGAGATAATAAAAGGAGCTGCCTTAGAAGGTTGTTGTGAGGTTGAAAGGAGATAATCTTATACATCAGATAGGTCGATGGTTGCCACGTAATAAGCAATCAGTGAACGCTGAACGCTGGTAGTAACGGTGATCAGCACTGACCAGCTCTATCCGAAAGGCAGGAGGAAGATGATGGCAAGTTATCCGGTTGGTCCTCCAGGGAATATGGTGTCCATCCAGGGGTCCCCCACTGTCCTCGGGCTCAGCAGCCCCAGACTTTAATGACAGCTCTACCACTCAGCTTTAATGCTGCCCTAGCAACCCCCCAAATCCCAGGCTGCCCTTGAACACAAGGAGCTCATCCTTCACCACAGATCGGCTGGGGCCTTCCCTGATCTCCATGGCAAAAGGCCAGGCGTGGTGCTGTCAACTGACCTGGAGTCAGGAAGTGGATCAGAGGACTCCCCACACCCTTTCCTGGGGGTCCCAGGAAATAAGCATCCTCAGACGGACTTTGTGGGGTATTCTTTGCATGACGGCTGATGGCCAGGAGCTCCTGAGAACAGCAGGGTTTCAGCGTGAGGCCAGCTTCAGCCGCAGAAGGACAGGTGGTTTCCTCACAGAGGAGCAGGCTGGGGGCCGTGTCCTGTGTCCCGTGTCTCGTGGACGGCACAGCTTCCTGTCTGCCCAGGCTGACCACACCTTGTATCTCATCTCCCAAATGGTTTGGGCAGGGGGCACTTTCAGTCCCATTTTACAGATAAGGAAATGAGGCTAAGAGAGGCAAAGCCATTTGCCCAAGGACACACAGCTGGTTCTTCCTCTGCCAGCTTTGCCCTTACCTTGTGTCACTGATGGGGTGATGGCATTTTGGGGCCACTACTTCTGATCCAGGCCCAGAGAGTAAGTCTGACTTGAAGGGCAGAATTCTAATGCTGCAGTGCCTGGGCATAGGCATCCAATACATGTATTTAAAACAATCTCTTTCCTTCCTGCACAATGTTATTTTTAAAAATAAATAATAATATTAACTAGTTTTTGAATTCCTACAATGTGCCAGACATTTCTGTTCATGATTTTATTTACTCTTCATCACATATTCTATTTAATACTCCAGGGCAAGCACTGGTGCCCCTTTTGGGATCCCTCCAAATATATAAGCCAGGCCTGGTTTGGATAACGTATGCTTGGGAGAGATGTCAGGTGGGGTCAGGGCCCCCATCAGTGAGCTCGGCCAGGGGGCCACACAATAATTCATTCATTAGAGCACATAGAGTGCCCGCTACTTGCTAGGTCCTTGGTGTTGACAAACTCTGAAGTGAGATTCACTGCTTTGTGAATTCCCAAATTGCTTCCCACACAGCTTGAAAGGAAATGAGAGGAGCAGAGAAAACATGAATGGGAAAGGAAGAGGAATGGGAACGGAAGGAAATGGGGGAAGAAGTCAGAGAAGCCCCCGGAAGCTTCCCCCACATCACAGGTGGAGGTGGCCAGCCTAGCGGTGAGTCCCCATGATTGGGGGCCCTCAGGCATGGTCCCCAAGGAGCCCAGTCCTCAGTCTGCCATGTCTGGCCTTGACCTTCTTTCTGGAATCACCCCAGGTCAGCAGACACATCTCCTCGAGGGCAGGGCTGTGATGGGACCAGACCACCCAAGCTCAGCCTCCACCCAAAAGCAGGATGTCCCGACCCCACACATCGAGCCCCTGGCTGCTGGCCCAGTTCCTGACATAATTCTCCTCTCCACAGCCGTCCCCAGTACCCAGCCCCCACCCGAGCCCTCCAGCCACTTTCCTCTAGATGGGAGGGTCAGACCACGTGCCCACGGCATCTCCCTCCATCCCCCCCTCAAAACTCAGGATCCAGACAGGACCCAGTCACCGAGAATGGTGGTCAGGGCCAAGAGAAAGAAGAAAGGGGTCTATTTAGCCTGTTCCTGTGGCAGCCCTCTTGACCAATGTCCTCAGTTTCCCCACTGTGTGTCGGGCCCAGGCTCTCTGAGAGTGGGCTCGAGGCTTGATTTCCTGGCTCTGGTCTTCAGGCCTGGGAGGGAAGCAGTTTCGAGGAGAGAGGAGCTTCCTCCAGATGCACGGAGTTCCCAGAGACCCAGACAAGGGCAAAAAGAATCCAAGTCCTGGGAACGGCAGGGAGGGATGGGCTAGCTAGGCAGGAATGCCCAGGCAGGGGCCTGGCTGGCGTGGGGCCGTGGAGGCAGGAAGGGCTCCCACACAGCTCAGCGTCTCCGCGAGGACACAGAGGCTCCCGTGGCCGGAGCGCTGGCTGTGTGCCAGGCACTGTTCTAGGACGAGACGTTGACATCTGAATCTCGGATAATTGTCACCACCACTCCGTGGGGTGGGTAGCATCACTGCCCCAAGAATGACCAATATCAATATCTTACCAAACTGGTGGATGGGGCTGTGAGTCCTAAAACTAAAGAAAAGTCATACCTGCTGCAGGTGGGGAGCTGGGGGCTGCTGGGAAGAGGTGGGAGGGGGAAGACAGAGCAGAATAGGTGTGTGTGGGGGTGGAGGTAAGTGATGCAGGGAACAGACCTGGGCTGGCTATGACTGGTTTTGCTTAGGAGGGGATAGGGTTGGGGTGAGGGTAGAGACCCTGAATGGCTCAGGCTGAGGCCCAGGCTTTGGCTAATGCTGTTATTAAGCACTTACTATGTACCTGGCACTGTGCTTAGTACATTAAATATTATCACTTCATTTAATTCTCACCACAATTCTTCAAGGTGTGATTGTCTATATCCATTGCACAGATGAGGAAACTGAGGCCCAAAGAAGACAGCCACCTGCCCAAGGCCACATCTTCCCATTCCTAGTCTCTCCCCAGCCCCCAGCTCGTCCCCAACAGGCACTCACTGTTGATGTATCTGGGGCTGGGCTAGGAGCTTCCACCCAGGCCTGAGGCCCTCGCCTCCCCAGGTATCCTGAGGGATCTGGTTGCCCATGCAGGGGCTCCTGAACTGGGGCCATGAGCTCCATGGAAGTTGCTGGAAGCTGAAGTAGCCCAGGTGGAGCCTGAACGGAGGGTGCCCAGGCTCAGGGCCAGCGTTTCAGGCCTGGCTGAGGGAGAGGCTTGGGGGCCCCCACCCCTCCCACTGCTCCCTGGGGCTCACAGGGGCCCACGGGGAGGACAGAGTGCAGAGCGGTGGGGCTGGCCTGGGCCCAGCTGGGGTGCTGCTCCAGGACACCAGAGGCCTCCCGCGGCTGCCATCAGTGCTGCCGCAGCTGCCACCACCCCAGGAAAAAGAGGAAGTGGTCAAAGGCCAGTGAGAACCTTAAAAGAGGACGTGTCCCAACTCATTCTGCCCCCTCCCTGCAGGGAGAAGGGCCCCAGCCGGACCTGCGCTTCTTAGAACCTCTTACCCGGGGAACACGAAACCTGCTTTAACCCTGCAGTGAGGTCCTGAAAACACCCTAGAATTCTGAGGGCTCCCAGCCTCCAGCCCTGGGGGAGCCCAAGGCCCAGGGGGCAGGGGCAGGGTGCCAGATATTCAGCAGACTCCTAATCCCTGAGGGATGGGTGGGCAGCATCATGATGACAAAAGCACCTTTGGAGTCATGGGTTCAAATCCCGGCTCTGAGGCCTATTAGCTGTGTGGCCTTGGACAGGCTGCCTACCCTCTCTGGGCCCTAGTTACCTCATGTGCAAAATGCAGATAATAAGAGTCCTCACCTCTAAAGGCGGTACTGAGAACTCAGCGAGGTATGAGATGTAAAGTGCTAACTGCCATGCCTGGTATGCAGTGAGTGCTTAACGCATGTTGGCTATCATTGTATGTCAGCAGGATCTCAGGGGACCTGGGGCCCACAGGTTGCCTCCCTTCCCCAGGAGGCCGGACCTGGGGCTGGCAGTAGGTGGAGGCTGGCACAACAGGGGTCCAGAGAAAACTGGCCACCCTACCACAAACGGAAAGAGAATCCGAAATTCAGAAGGGCAGGGCCCCCATCTCTGCAGAGTCCACCCTAACCCTCTCTCTGGCACAGCCTAATCCTCAAACACCCCCAGAGAAGCAGGCACCACCCAGGTGCCAGGGAGCACGACAGAAGGATCTGGAACACTCTCTTAGGGAGTGGCACCAAAACTCTGCTGCCCTGCCCTATCTGCAGAGTTGGGGTGTCTGCCGCCACCACCACCAAGTCCAGTTCTGCAGAAATATTCTGCATCACCTCCAGCCTGAGAGGACAAGAGCCATTTACCGCTCTCTCGTTGGTGCTGAACAAGGCCGGGACGAGGCTGAGGCAAACGAAGTGGGCAGGGCAGGCCTTCGGGGTGAGCCCCTCCTGGCATTTCCACTCCAGGGACCTCCCTCGGCCAGCCTCGGCCTTGGCAGCCAGTCTCTACTTCGCACCCTGCCTTCCTCCTTCAAATGCCCCAACCACCCCCCATGGCCACACTGTGCACCAAGAACCCAAGAATACGCTTTATAAGAACATCCTGGAATTATAAGGAGGAAAGAAAAGTAGGAAGGAAAGAAGGGAGTAACATTCTTGGCAGGAGCCTCCCTCTTGTATTTTCTGGAGCACTCGGCACTTCATCTTGCAGAAAAGCTCATTCCATTAAAACTGGCTCAGAAATCTCTTTCCCAAAATTTCCTAAGGGGTGCACCAGAAACCTAAAAAGAAACTCCTGGGATGAACCATAGGATGGAAATTTTACACCATTTCTGTGTGATCAGCAACAGTTCAGCAATTCACAGAAGAGGAAATAAACTGGCCCATTAAAAAGAAAAGGCGGTCAACCTCACTCATCATCGACGAAATGAAAATGAAATACCATTTCCACACTTTCCTCAAATAATTTGCTAACTTTCCAAATTGTTCTAAACTTTTCAAGCATGTATACACATATGCATATATATATACTTATAGTTAGTTTTTTCCCCAAATGGGATATTCTCCTACTGCTGCTTTTTCTTTATTTAACCTAAAAAATATATATTGTGGACAGCTCTCTAGGTCAGCAAATCCAGCGCTCACTCTCTTTCATGGCCCTTGTGTTTCACACCCCAAGGTGCGTCGCCGGTGGAGAGGTTCAGCCATTTCCAGCGTTGTGCCTTTGTTTCCCTCTTACAAGTAATGCAACACTAAACATCTTCCCATGTGCCTCTTTAAAAGCTTGGGCGAATATTCACAGAAAAATGCTAAATTGTCCTCCAAATTCGTCACTGTTTTCATTGGTAACAACACCCATCCATTATTTTAATTTTTTTTTAATTAAAAAGAACATTTTGTTTAAGGCATAGAAGATGATTTGAGAAAAACCAATCTAGATGGTTTTAAAGAGCTATGTCTTCAGGAGTTACACAGACGGTAAAAAGCAGGCCCAGATGGGCTGAGAGAAGAGGCTCTTTGGCTGATTTAACCCCTGGTCCCCCAAATAAACTGCCAAACCAGTTTTGCGTGAACATGTAAATCAAACCCATGCTTTGGGCACCGACTTCTGTTTCCTGCCTAGAGAACCCCTGGTCAAAGCAGCTCCAGGAAGGCAGCTGGGTCAAGCCTCAGTGAGCACCGGGGCCTGGAAGAAAACACCACCCTGTCTTCCCAGCCTGTCTTCCCAACTCGGGCCCTCTCCTGCCACCCCTACTCTTTGGGACCAGCCTGGAGAGGTCATCTGCCTGACCTCAGTCACTGGACAGGACTTGGTTTCAATCCCAGCTCTGCTAGTGTCACACTGTACAACTTCAGACAAGTTGCTAAGCTCGCCGAACCTCAGTTTTCCTAATCTGTAAAATGGACCCGATAAAACCTACCTGGCTAACAGGGCTGTAATGAGGATTAGATGCAGGAACAGATGTGAAAGTAACTGGCTTTCCTTCCTTCTTCACTGGATTTGCCATTAGGTTTACAGCAGGGGAAAGGGGAACCCACGCTGGGGTTTTCTGACCACAAGTGCTTTACCAGAAATTGTCTTCTGTGAAGTTACCATTTATCTAAATAGGTTATAAATGCACACGTTACAACAATCAAAACGTCTATCAGGGTAGGCGTGAGAAGTCTCCTTCCTACTTCTGACCCCTCCCTCCCAATTCAGGTCCCCTCCCCAGAAGCAGGCTTTGTCATCAGTTTCTTCTGTCTCCTTCCACAAAAATGCAGAATTCCAGATACACAGCTCTGCAGCTTGATTTTCTTTTTTCAATCTGACATTTTCTGACGATTTTTCCCTATCAGTATATATAGAGCTTCCTGACTCTATTTTCTCCCTGGTTTTTTTACTTTCAAAAATTTCAAAACTACAAAAGTTGCAAGAATAGGAAAATGAACAACCACGTTTTTAACTTGAATTCATCAGTTATGAATATTTGCCACATCTGCATGCTCTCTCTTTCTGGAACCATTCGAGTGTTAGCATTTATATCCTAAGGACACTCTCCTACATAACTACAATACAATTATCACTTTCAGGAAACTCAATATTGATACAATGCTATCATCCAGCATATGGGCCATAATTCAATTTCTCCCGGCATCTAATAAAGCCTTTTTTAAAATCCAGCCTCCAAGGATCACGCATTGCATTTAACTGTCATGTCTCTTTCATCTCCTTTAAGTAAGAGCACTTCCCCAGCATATCTGGTCTTTTATAACACTGACATTTTTAAGCGGCCAGGCTGGTTTTGCAAAATCTCCTACAATTCAGACTTGTCAGATTCTTTCCTCACAATAGATTGAGAAACTTTTTTTTTTTTGCAGGAATGTTACATACCTCATTATTTCAATGGCAGTGTAATATTCCATTATATGGATGTATCACAATTTACATAACCAGTACTATCCTCTATTGATAGCTATCTATAAATGTGTTCCGATCATTTCTTTATAGGCAGCACTACAATGAATATTCTTAAATATCTGTGATTTTGAATGTGTCTGAAGGATAAATTCCTTCAAGTGGAATCTCTGGACCTACACTTCTATGCATTTGTAATTTGTCATCTTTGCAAAATTATCCTTTACAGAGGATATACTAAACAACACTCTCCGGATTATGAGAAGCTTGTCTTATTTCTGTGATTTTCATCACCCTGTGTCCTGCCTGGTTAGCCCACACATCCTTGCTGAGCCTCGGTATGTGACAAGAAATTCCAAAGGCTTTGTCCCTTGGTGTATGTTTCCTTGTTTTTCCCCTATGAGTCTCTGCTGGGATCTGAATAAAATCCTAATTCCCAAGGTATGATGAGAACCAAAGTGCTCTCTGGAGCAGAATTCTTGCTCTTGGTTAAAAAGCACACCGGTTGGCTTTGTAGGCTGTTATGATTAAAAGAGAAGAGAGACTAGGATTCGTTAGGCAAAGAAGGTGTGTCGGGCACTTCACCAGTTGCTTGGTGATGTTATCACACCTGCGAAGAGAGAATTAAGAATATTCTGTTTTACAAATAGTGAAACAAGCTCAGGGAGGTTAAGCGGCCTGTTTACTCAAGTTTGAACGAGAAATAACCTATCCACACCTGCTTTGCCATCACAGACTTTTAGTTCAATTCAGTGCCTCTGTGTTTGGTGGGGGACGGGGTGTAGGGAGGCAAAACAAACCGTACTCGTTAGCTAACTCTAAATCCATGTTGGACTGGAGCACGACCACCTCCGCTCCCCCTGCCAGCATCTCAGACGGCAGAGCCCTACTTTTCCCAGAAGGCACCGCTTTCGGGGCTCTTCCGGCCCCTGCCACCTCCCTTGGACCACATTTCCCAGAAAGCAGTGCGCCCACCATCACCGTCCTGCTTCCGCTTCCTGTCCACATGTTTTCTGGGAGTTGCAGTCTCTAAGATGGGGGTGGGGCGGGAGTGCGAGGACAGAAGGACCCCGGGCCGTCTAGACAGCAGCCCCCACGTGACCTAAAGGATCAGGTTGGAGTAGATGCCGCCCTTAGGAACCATGTCTCTCTTATCCAGTGGCCGGCTCTGTCTCTGGCTGCACCGCCCTGGGGAGCCATCGGCTGAGATTTTCTCTGCTTTGCCAACTCGGGAGTTAGTGTCGATTCCTTTAGGGCCCCGGCCGTCAGTTGACTGTCGAGCGCGTTTGGGGAAGCCATGAGGCTCCGTCCTTTGCTCTCTGACATCGTGCTGCTCCAGAAGATCACCCATGTTCTTATTCCTTGAGACACAACGTTCCCTTCTAAGCAGTAGAGTAAAAAAAAGGGAAGGAAGCACCTTTTAACAGGCCAGTATTCAGATCGTGGTATCGCAAGCAGGAAGCTCGGGAGTGATGTTTGGCTGCTGAAGTCAGATTCAGAATCAGCTGAAAGCGGAGGTTCCTTTATCAAAAGCCACATGCCTAAACCACCCCAGAATTAGAGCCCTCTGCATGACTCTCATGTGCAGCCACAGTCAGAGTATGTTGCTTACAAGGAAAACGTGAAAGCCCCGAGCCTGGAGCTTACCAGATCTCATCAGGTGGGGGTGTCCACTCCCGAGCCCCGGCGTGAACAGGCTACAGTGATCAGCTTATGAGGGGTGAAGTGAGCGTCCTGCCGGGACAGGGGGAGTCAGCGGTGGCCAAGCTGTGGCCCAGAGTGGGTGAGAACTGGCTTCCTCAAGGAAAATGGGGAAGCTGTCAGCCAAGGACGATGGCCCATGAATGCCCCTGTGATGCGTGTCATGTTAAACACTTTCCACGGAGAAGCTCGTGAATCCACCTGTCAGCTCCACGCAGGAAGGGGCTGTGCTCCCCACTGAGCTGATGAGTAAACTGAGGCTCTGAGTGGAGATGGGGGGTGCTGAACCTAGAGCTTGGCTCCCAACCACTGTGTGACGCCCGAGTGCTTCCGGGTGCTGGGAAATGTGAAGATTGACCTTCAACAGGCCCTCCTTAGCAGGTGGTTACTGGCCGTCTTTGTGACTTGAGGGTCCCTCCTTCCACCCTAAGCAACGTATCAAAGTATTTCTTATAAATCCACCCAGCCCTCTCCACTAGAGCCAGGGCTTGATGCCTGGGATCACAGTGAGAAGGGTCCCTGAACTTGAATGGGGAGAGAAAAAAATTCCATCTTATTCACACTAGCCTCTAAATGAAATTTAGCATCTCCTGTGGATGTGACCATAAGCAACAAAACACAGAATTAGCAGGACTGGTGGCTCTCTCACCCATGGAAATGCCAGATGTTTTCACTCCCATTAGAGTTGCTGAAAATTCTTAAAATACTGTTTACACTCATCACCACTTAGAAATGTCCCATATTATTAGACCCACTGCTAGATCTGGTTATTAGATATGTTCATAACAAGCACAGGAGTTACTCTCACAAATTTGTTTATCTATTTTGTTAAAAATATTTGCATATAACTGGTTTACTTTATAATCCTTTGAGTTTATTTTATGTACTTTAAAAAAAATTATTCAGAAAAGACAAGCACCAATCCCATGTCCGAGGAAGCCTGGGGAGCAACCTGTCCTCTTTCTTGTCATGTGACTCATAGGAACAATCACTGAAGGAAATGGCAAGGCTCTGCTTTTGTGAGTCCTGGCAAAAATATTTAAGGGCTATTTGAAATTAAGAACTAGGACCCACGGTGGGAGTTGCCAGAGTGTACATCCAGGGTTCTTCTAAGCAAGCCACTCCTCACTGTCAGAAAGTTCCCTGGAGTGAACTGCACCTTGAGGCATCGAGCTCCCAACACTGCAGTGACCTCCTAACTTGCTCCCCAACAACCCACTGCCTTCTTCAAGGAGTTAGCCACGCTGCAGCCAGGATGTACATCAGATGGCCTTACTCCATTGCCCTGAAGATTGCATCCAGGCTCTGTACTGTGGCCTACAAACCCCCAGGTCTGGCCCCTCATCTTATTCTGCTGGCCACCCCATTCACTCCACTCTACCCCTCTGGCCTCCAGCTGCACCCTGAATTGCCAGGCTCCCTCCAGCCTCCTGCCCTTGCACCATGCAGTTCCCTCATGGGGACAGCTTTTCCCTCTGCACGTGGCCTGATGCTCACCATGCACATCTACTGGGTGTTAGAATGGAAAAGCCGAAGGGTGGCCCCTGGGGCACCCTGGGTTAGCAGTGACTGTGCAGCTTCGGCTCTCAGGCTGGAGGAGCAAGAAGGAGGGGGCCCCGGAGGAGGAGCCCCTCAGAGTGCTGCAGAGGGGCCGGCCTGTCCCTGAGTCCTCATGGCCCCTGGCCCTTTCCTCCATCATACAGTCCACGGGTCGTGACAGACACTGTCACCCATCTGATGTCTGTCCCCCACCCACACCCCTGGGAGCCATGACTCAGGTGCCTAACACATACTCAGGGCACCCCTCCCACCCCCCTAAAACATCAACCCTTCTTTGAATGATTCATTTCTCAGGGCTCATGTACTGGAAATTCCCAGCCTGGCTGGGCTAGGACTCCACCAAGTTATCTAAACTCTCCATCTTGCACCGGGGCTCCTGGGGCAGGACATTTAAGGAGGCCCTGACTCCCAGGGCCACGCAGGGGCAGGCTCAGCCCCCGACAGCAAGCGCCCCCTTAAATGCTGTGCCCTGGGTACCTCGCTGGCCTCACCCTAGCCCTGGCCTGGCCTTGAACACCTGGCACCCAATAGATGCTCAATAAATATTTGTTGAATGAGGCCCAACCTCCCTTTTCCGGGGCCACGGGCCTGCTTGGAGTAAGGAATTTCCCAGGGCAGCTTTTGCCTGAGAAGGGCCGATCTGCCTTTTAAATCCCACCCCCATCCCCGCAGTTGTGGCTCCCCTGTGTTGGAGCCAGACTGTGTGGTTCAAATCACAGCAATTCCACTTCTTGGCTGTGTTTTCTTTCGGCAGATATCTTACCTCTCTGAATTGCAATTGCCTGTAAAATGCAACTAAAATATTGTCAAAACTCCAGGAGAGCACCTGGCACACAGTAGATATTTTATCAAAGTTTGTTTTATTGCATTGGGCTTGACTGCAGCTGTGAAAAAATTGTATATGTGCATGTACAAGGGCTGGAGGGGAATTGGGAAAAACCCAGAAATGCCCACTTATTTGGTTTGGGGGATTGGGAGTGATTCTCTTTCTGATTTCTGGTGTTATTATAATATTATTTTTGCAATAAATTTTGATATGAGTATACATTTTTAGAAATTTGTTTCTGATTGACCTGAGGGACACTGGACTGGGATGCTGGGCAGCAGGACCCTGTCCCTGGAAGAGGGGACTGCTTGGGGTAACCCCTCCTGCTCTATGGGGCACAGAGGGTGTGTTGATCAGAACTCTAGTCAACCTCGCCCGGGTGAAATGGGGGATTTATTGTCTTGCCTATGTGGGAAGCATAGAGAGGGCTGGCTTCAGGCAAGGCTGGATCCAGGGACTCAAACAAAGCCTTCTGCAGGTTTCTCTTTGTGTAGGGCTCATTCTCTCCAGATGCCAGCGGGCTGCCCTCCTATGCCAGGGAAGTTGGCCACTGACAACCCAGGCCTTTGCATCCTTTGTAGGAAGAGGAGGAAACTTTGATCCCTGAGTATCTGCCCACTGACCCCAGGGCTGTGCTTGGTCTGCTGGGGTCACAGGCCCAGCCCTGAACCCAGCGACAGGTCAGAGTAATAGGGGACAGTGATTAGCATTGCCCAAGTCACCGGCGCCTTGGGGGCAGGCAGGGCTGGGAGCTTGACAGCCCCACCCAACCAGTTCCCCAAGGGAGACAGGTTGAGCTCCCCCAGGAGACGGGCAGGGTGTAAAATAACAGCAAACCTGATGAGACGTCACACTCAGTTCTAAGCACTTGTGTGTGTTAACTTGTTTACTCCTTGTAACAACTCTAGAAGGCAGCACCCCATTTTACATATGAAGAAGCCAGGTCTACAGAGGCCACCCCAGTGAGGGAGCCTTGGCCCTTCCCAGCAGGGGGCAGGCAGCATCTTCCACAGGAAACCTCTCCTCAGTGTCCCCTGGTCTGGAAAATGGCAGGGGCTCCCAGGGAGCTCACCAGAAATTGAGGACATGTCCAGGCATCACCCCAGGAGCAAAAGGCCTGGCCTGAGGACCCAGACACTGCTGTGTGACCCTGGGCAAGTCCCTGCCCCTCTCTGGGCCAGTTTCTTCCTCTTCCAAATGAGTGAGTTGGGCCTGGAAACCACCCTGGGGAAAAGCTGGGGGAACTACCGCCACTGCCTGTGGTCAGCCAGAAACCCCTCATCCTGCGCCGGAGCAACAAGAAGCCCTCGTCCCAGCCTGGCCCCCACCACACCACCGGCTCCCCCCGAGCCTCCTCCAGGGCTGCCCAGCAGTCAGTGCTCACCCTGGCTGGGGGGGCCCCACGACAGCACCCTGGGGTGCACCACCCCCCCAGCCTGGCGGTTCCTTCCTGCTGCAACTTCCCCTCTGGAGGCTTCCCCGGAACCCACTCTCCAGAGGGGGTTCTTTAAAGAGGTGTCAGACACCCACTAGGGCAGTTGTTCTCTACCAGCATGTCACCCCAACCCGCACCAGTCAGGTTGTCAGATTTAGCAAATACAAATGCCATTTCAGAACATACTGATACTAAACAGTTATGCATTATCGGCAATTCAAGTTAACTGGGGTGTCCTGTGTTTTATCTGGCAGCCCTACCCCCAGGGAACAGTTGGCCATGTCTAGCGACATTTCTGATTGTCACAGCTAGGGGGGAGTACAGGGAGTCAAGGCCAGGGATGCTGCTACACGTCCTCCAGTGCCCAGGGCAGCTCCCACCGCAGAATCATCCAGCCCCAGCGGTCCGGGTGCTGAGACTCATGTCTAGGTGACGGTCACACAGTGCTGGTAAACAGTCATTCGCCACCTCAGGAATGAGGCCCAGGGAGGACGGTTATCCTTACCTGAAAGGCCGGGAAACTGAGGCACGGGTTCCCGGTCTGAGTGGAGTCTCCCACCCATCTGTGCCTTCTCCTCTCTTGGCAGTCAGGGTTCTCTGGAGAGTCAGGACCAACAGGCTCTGTCTGTGGATATAGATTAAGAGATTTATTTTAAGGACGTGACTCACCCATTGTGGATAGATTAAGAGATTTATTTTAAGGACGTGGCTCGCCCATTGTGGAGGCTACAAGTCCAAAATTGGCAGGGCAGGCAGCAGGCTGGATATTCCAGGAGGGCTGGGCTGCAATCATGAGCCCAAAATCCATAGGGGGGCAGGTGAGCCAGACACTCAAGAGAAGGGGAGATGGTGAAATGTTCAGCCCCAATCCCTCAGGTGGGAACCCAGGAAGCAGTGGCGGGTATAGCTTGAGGCAGATTGTCTTCTTCTGGAAACCACGGCCCTTGCTTTAAGACCGTCAACGGATGGAATGAGCTCTACCTCCCTTATCGAGCCCATCGCCTTTACTCAAAGTCAGCTGGTTGTGGAGGTTAGCCGCAGCCAGAGAATCCCTTCCTCCGTCCCTCCGGAAACAGAGTCGGAGAGGGTCAGCCAGGAATTACAGGGGCGGTGGGCGGGAGCAGATTGAGCTCGCAGGGTCCCCAGACCCCCCAGAACTGGCCCATTCTGGGCTTCTTTGGGGTGGGCAAGCCAGCCAGAGAGGGAAGGGAACCAGGAGCTCGGGTGTCATCAGTGAGTTCCACCACCAGGGGGCAGCAGAGACTGGGAAATAATTCTGGGCCCTCCAGCCTTCTGCTGGAAGGAACCTGGAAAAATTGTAAACTCCTGGGTGCCCCCCACGGAGATTCTAATTCAGCTGCTCTGGGGTGACGACCAGGTATCGCTATTTTTTTAAAACAGCTTCTAGGTGATTCTCATGTGCAGCCAGGACTCAGAACCACTGATCTAAGGGCTTTGGTTTTCATCTCTGAGTGCAAGCCCCTCACTAGAGCAATTAAATGAGAACCTTAAACAAGAATTAAATAGGAATCTCCAACGGTGGGACCTGGGCACTAATTCTTTCCTAGAAGTGCCCCAGATGGATTTAACGTGCAGTCGTGGTGGAGAGTCCCTGCTCTAAGATCATTCTAAGATTCCAGCACCTGGAAGAATAGGGATCTATTTATTCATTTGAAGGTTTTTAAATAAGGCCACAGATTTGTAGATACTCCTTCAAAGGTGGAGCTGAATTCCCCTCCCCTTGAGTGTGGAACGTGCTTCTGACCAATAGATCAAAAGCAACAAAACTCCAC